>JASPKZ010004682.1:0-19839 GCA_030220185.1 Diploptera punctata | reverse complement strand
CCAACGATAATTGTTCCAGGGACGGTGTTGTAACATGGTCAAATTTGCGAATACCACAAATAAAACGTGCGCAAGAATTATGAACACGTTTTTAGTAAACAACTCGGTCATTATTTAAAAACACAATTATAGAACACAGAATTATCAAAAAGAACTCGGTTAAAATCATTATTAAAAACACATTTATAGAACACAGAATTCATCAAAAAGAACTTGGAATATCATTATTTAAAAACACAATTATTGAACACACCATTGTCAAATTTGTATTTCGTCTATAACTTCATTTGAAGCACAAGCCAAATCTTGTTTCTGCCATTTTGAACATTCAAATATGGCGACTTACTGTTAACTCAGCCACTGCAAAATAATGGTTAGACCTGTTCAGAATATTAAAAAGGAGGAGGAGCTTCTTTAATATGGTAAATATAACACTGAAACTATTTCGTGAAACACGACTCTGATTGGTTGTTTAAACAGAAATCATTGAAACGTGATTGGTCATTGACTCCCATTTAGGACATGAGTTAAATAGTCAGCATAAACTTAACATCTTGTTAATACCACTGGAAATTTGGAACGGATAGAGAACTAATTTTAAATTTAGATACTGCACATTTTAAACACGTTCTATAAAATAACGGTGTGGGAGATTTCAAATTTGCTGTTAGGAATTGTCGTGACTCCCAAGTTAGCGGTTCATAACAGAAAACCGAAATTAGGGAGAAGGGAATTTACAAGTGTAATTACATCGAAGTAAAAACACAATGCAAATAATAGTTAGGGTAGGTTCTTGCATGACGAATACACATTTTGGCGATTCTAATGCCATCTGCCACTCGCATGGCGCATGCGTGAGTTCCTGGAACTGTGGAGTGAATGAACATCGTAGAGACTGAACATTAAATTATTACATTTTCTTAACTTTGATTGCATATGGCTAACGTATAAGCCGACAAATATAAATATTTGATCTGATAAGTGAATTAATTTAAACACTAAAGAGCTTATGGGTTGTCTTTAATCAATTTTTGTCATCACCCTCTTCAAACCTGAAGTGGAATTATGATCGCCAAAGCAATATTAATTTTGAAAGGAAAAGTTTGAAAGTTCAGAGTATTTTAACATATGGTACTGAAGTTTAGCAAATTCCTACCAGGGAAATGAAAATAATTTTAAGTACAGAAATGGATGTTTTAAGAAGATCAGCTGGAAAATCTAGAATGTATAGAATACGAAATACTGAAATAAAGGAAATTATGAGTTGTGCAAGAGAATCCGGACATCATACACATTGTAGAAAATAAAAATATTACAGTGGTATGGCCATGTCAAAAGAATGCCAGAGCAAAGGATTGCCTAAATGTATTATGGAATTGATCCCAATAGAAAAAGAAGAAAGGAAGACCAAAGAAAACATGGACAGAGGGTGTGCAAGCGGCTATGTTTGTCAGAGGATTGGAAGAAGATCAAAGGATGGACAGAGAGGAATGGCGTTTGGTTTCCGGAAGACAGCGGCAGCTGTCATGATACCGAATGAGATGATGATGATGAAATGAAAAACATAGGCCTATTCATGGGCTCCAAATTTGGGGGTATTAATCATAATCATCATAATCATCATCATCAACTTAGTCCACCGCTGTGGTCTCGAGGTAGCGTGCTGCCTTGTCACGCAGCGGGCCCGGGTTCGATCCCCGGTCGGGACAGTTTTTCTGGGTGAGGTTTTTATCGGGGCTTTTCCTCACCTGTAAGACAAATGTCAGGAAAACTTTAAGGCCCAAACGGGTCCCAGAAATCATTAAGCCATCATCCTTATCATTATCATCATCATCACACCACCATCATCTTTCACCGGTGTGGAAAGCAACGGGAAAGCTACCACACCTACACAATTCCCTAGTAAAGCTGCAAGTATAGCATTGAAAATTCTATGATTGCAGTGAAGGACCTGCCTTCGGGCAGAATTACTATCGATGGATCATCAACTTCATGAGATAATGATGATGATATGAAAACATAGGCCTATTCATGGGCTCCAAATTTGGGGGTATTTATCATCATCATCATCACCAACTTCATGGTATACACCTTGTGGCCTGTTCCGGTTCTTCATTCCACAGCTTTCTAGGTCATCCTAGGGATCTATGCCTACATGTGCATATTTGCAGGCTCATTTCGGATATTGGCGGTCTTCCTTCTATCTAGATGTTGAATCCATTTTGTCCTATAAGTTTCAAACTTTATCTGGTAGGGATGCAATTTGTAATTCTTTACGTATATCTTCACTTCTAATGTGGTCTTCAATGAGCATCCCTTTACTGCTCTTAAAAAATTTCTTTTCAGATGCATGTATTCTGCTTTCATCCATTTTATTCAGCACCCGAATTTCACTTCCATACAAAAATGATGGCACAGCACATTGCTTTAAAAATATGCACCAGTTGTTCTGGCCATCTTTTCACTGACCTTCCTACATTCCTTGAACCTGTTGGCTCGTAGTTAAATACTGCTTTCGGTAATATTGTTACACTCATTCTTTCTACATGTCTAACCATTTATATCTATATTCTTTGATTTTATCATTCAATGGATATACATTTAACTCCGTTCTTACCGGTATATCTCCATTCTTTATCCGATTTAATCTTGTGCAGAAAGTTGATTTCCATCTTTGTATTCTTCGTAATTTTTGGCCATTGCCAAAGTTTCGTTCGCGACTGTAAATAAAATATACTCTGGCAGCTTTAAACGCATGATTAGAATTTATATAAATTTATTTCCCTACGAAATCGGATTGTAGGGTACTTCTAGCCTTTATTTAATTTTCATGTAGCTTTAAATGCAGTGAATACAGTTATAAGCCTGTGAATAGAAATATTAGGCCTATAGGTCTAAAAGTACAATAATCGTAAATTTGAAAAAGGTAGTACTTTCACAAATAAATAGTTCGGTAGTAGCAATTAACATGAATTGATTGAAACCGCGTTATATAGGATATATCATATTTTAAGTGTGATATTATCCTAATCAAATATTTTATCTGATTTTTATAGGTCTATTTTATGGGTTAAATAGAGTACACCAAACTAAAAAAAAAAAAAAAAAAAAAAAAAAAAACTGGTTTAATTTCCAGCAATCAGCTTTCTGGCATGTTGAAAATCTCAAGGAATATGCAGTAAATGTCAATAGGCTGCCCGTCCACTATGCGGGGATAACACTGCTGCCGAAAGTGTTACCCAAGCCGACAGATCAGGGGAGATTAAGCCAGATGAAAAAGTATCCGTGTTAGAAAGAGTGACGAACGACGTAATAACATAACCCTCAAGAAACGCGGATATGGGTTCACTGGAGTAAATTTTTTCGGAGGTAAAATTGTGCTCAATTCGGTTCACCCGGGAGGGAACTACTTCAGAAAATAAATGCCAAAGGAAGAATGAGGAGGGATAATAATATTAATCATGGTTTGACGGAAGTAGATTATACAGGGGATGCTTGAAGATACATTAGCACAGAATAGGGATGTATGTAGAGCTTATGTCCGCGCGGCTATGAATCTAGGGGTTCGATAGTGCCAGTGAGTTACACACACACCACACACACACACACACACACACACACACACACACACATATAATATTATAATATTACATATATCCCATTCCATAGTAATTGTGCCCGAAGGCAGGTCCTTCAATGCAATCATAGCATTTTCATGACTATGGTTGCAGCCTTTACTAGGGAATTGTAGGTGTGGTAGCTTCCCGTTGCTTTCCACACCGGTGAATGATGACGATAATGATGATGATAATGATAAGGATGATGATGGCCATATGATTTCGGGGACCATTTAGGGCATAAAAGTTTCCTGGCATTTGTCTTACAGGTGAGGAAAAACCCCGATAAAAAACCTCACACAGAAAAACTGCCCCGACCGGCGATCGAACCCGGGCCCCGCTGCGTGACAAGGCAGCACGCTACCTCGAGGACCATAGCGGTGGACCATATATATAATATATATATATATATATATATATATATCCAATTGTTTATAAAACCAGAAATTCAAATAAGAAAGCTAGGCTTACTTGATCATAGTGTCATGTTCAGAGCATAAACAAATTAAAAAGAAAGCTGAAAGTATGAGAGTAAGAGTTTGAAAATAACAAACGTATTAATGCAATTTACTGGAGACGTCTGGAGTTTCGTAACAGGAGACTTGGAAAACAATCGTTTGCAAAGACAAGTAAGATTTCGTTTTAAATTTAATTGTAAACTATTTCAGAAGGTTTGTAGCTTCTAGGGTTATTCTAAGGTTACCAGACATATTTATTTTACAAACTACAGTATACACTCTTGCGCATTCTCATATTTTATACAAGCCCTCTTTCTACATAACCGTTTTCTTAGCTTTTTTTTGTTTCTTTTTTTTACAGAAAAACAAGACATAATATGTGCAGAAACAATGCACCACTTAACAAGATCAGATAACTTCTCCAGATTAGTTTTCCAAACTGACCCAAAAAGCAGCTCTTCTATCAATATGTCACCCAAATACACAAGACTCCAAACAATGCTATGACATAATATTATTACAACTCCATAACTACGGCAAGGAAATCATTCCACAGTGGATTCCATCACATTGTAGAATCTTGGGCAATGAAACAGCTGATCTCTTTGTGAAAAAAGGTTCCGTGATATCACAATGACCAACATCCAAACCTATAGGCCTATCTTATATTTCAGGTAAAAAGCACATAAAAAAAACAAGGATATTAATATCAACAAAGACAGAAAGTTCATAATTATTTAATTGAAAACAAGTTGTCAAAATAGATTAGAGCCAACATATTAAGAGATACTGGCTCGGACTGGATTGATATACTCAATCAATTCGGCATAACGGATAATGCATTAATGCAACCTAAATGTGAATCCAATGTGAGTACGTTATATTTGACTGGATTGTAGAAAAAGTGGGTATTGATGAATTGTTCGACCTGGCTTACCGATCTGAACACCAGAGCTTACCAAGATTCCGTTAATAATGTGCCTGTATGTTAATATAATCATAAAGGAAACGCGATAAATGAGCATTCAGTTATTTTGGAGATGACGTACACTGTCGGTTAGTTACTTAGTCAACTTTTATAAGAATCTCCGCCATGGCCGGTCCCAAGCCCGGATGAGAGAGGAGGAGGGAGAGGGGTAACAACCTCGTTAAAAAAAACAGGGTTCAGTTGGCTCCGACTGATAGTACTATGTAAGGGGCCCCTAGCCAGGTTTACGGTGAAGACCCCAACGGCAGAGTCGGCGCAGAAGGAGTCCTTCAACACGGCGGATCTGGCGGAAGAGGCAACCCTATCTCTAAGGGAAATAGAGAAACGCTGCCTTGCGGTGAAGAGAGATCTTCAAAGGCTATGGGAGGAAAACCCAGACAAATGTTCCTGGTCCTCCAGGTTGGGGGTTTATGCTGTGGGCCAGCTCTCCACACATTAAAAAAAACATTAAATGCTAAAAGACCAAATCAGTCTAAAGAATGAGCGATGGCCAAAGCAACTATATCAATGGCATCCGACCAGAAGGAGAAAGAGAGGGAGACCGAAGTTAACATGGAAGGAAAACATGAAGACATTAATGCAAGCAAGAGGGCTAAGCATTGAAGATGCCCCAAGATCGTAGGCTTTGGAGGTTTGGCACGGGAAGACGGCAGCAGCTGTAAAAAACCCGCAGATAGATGATAGATAGAACTTTTACAAGATCATGATATGTTCCGTTGAGGTATTATTCAAAATTAAGGTATAGAATTAGGGAATATTTACCTAAAAGGTCCGTCTCCTCAACTGTGCTGATAATGGGACTAGTCCCGAAAGCGCTACAGTAAAATAACTAAACAAAGATGCGGAGAGCGTACCTTTTAGGTAAATATTCCATAATTCTATACTTTAGCTGGTTAGTGTCTAATGTGTTGCATCTAATAACTTAAGTCATCAGCAGTCTTGCCTCTCCCGTACTTTGAAGTTATGAAGTTTCCTGATGGATGGCTTGTACAGTTATTACTAGAGTACGGATGTTAGGCACTTAAAAATTCAAAATAGGCAGGCAAAAGGCACTAAAGATCATTAATATAGGCACACTAAAAATTCAAAATAGGCTCTTACAAAAAAATGGACTACATCATACATTTTTACAGCCTAATATTCGTCGTACCAATTTGTCTTTGAAGCACCTGTCTGCGAATTGAGGATACAGACTGAATTCAGTGTCACCCAACATAAACATAATATTGCCAGTCACTTAAAGGTTTCAGCACCAGGTGCGAGACAGAAGAAAGAAAATTTGAGCCATCCACCCTCTTTGTCACTCAGAAATGTTTGTATTTGAAAGAAGCAAAAACTGTACTGTTGAACTTTCTCCATGGCTTAGAGCCGGAGATTAATACAATGGGTATTTTCACTTAACGGGGAATGCATGAGGTGGAAAAATGTAATATTTCGCCTAACGTGGAGTGCATTGAGCGGGAAATCACCTTACCTGCTAGGTTTTTGGCTTATTGCCACCCTTAACCTAAAATATTCTAAGATAATTTATAAAAAGAACAAACTTGAAAATTTCTATGAAATGAATATGTGTTCATGAATTTTGTCCATTTCAATTGATTTCATTGAAAAATAAGTTATATTTGTCGAGAAAAAAATAGCAAATAGGCATTTATAGGCATTGTAAGCTGAAATAGGCATTTATAGGCAAAATTAACTTCATTGAAAACAACTCTACGGTCGTCGGTATGAACTTATATGAAGTCACTTTTACAATCCTATAATAAATAACTGTAGGCATTTTCCCTAACATCCGGTCTCTAGTTTTTACAGAAATCAGTCACGTGGTGGGTAAAGTAGTACCAGGACCACGGTTTGCCCCAATAGACCGAAGTCGGTGGAATAATACCCTATGAAAGCTTGTTTACAGTACAACTGGAACTTAGCTCGGAATTAGAATAGCATTATATCTCTTTAAATGCTATAATACTTTCAACGTAAATTTTTTATTTTTTGTCTATGTTCTTGGAATCAAAAGGGAAGGTAAAATAATACAATAAAGGGTATTTGTGTTCTTAATAGGAAACATTTCCTATTGGTCCGACGGTATGGAAGAAGACAATAGCTTTTAAACAGAATCGATAGTCTATGGTCTAGGGGGAGACGGATAATGGTTTCGTGGGAAGCTTCAAGTATGTTTAGTTTAATTGCCCTTACACATATGAAGTCTCGCCCTAAGTCAATTAGAGGTTTGGGAGTGGGTGGAGGTACAGATGTACTCCATAAAAAGATCAATGTCTCAAGATTTGGCATACTTGCTGTATGTGTCACGTGATGTTTAAAATAAATTGTACATAAAATAAGTTATTTTAAAACATTAGTTTAACTATATAATGCTGGTCAGAATCATTAGGATACATTGCTTGTTTAGCATTGGGGTTAACTGAAGCATAGCAATCAATGGAACTAACACAAATCTCCATATCTGAATACTCAAGAAATATTTTTTGGCTCGGTGGCTTTAAATAAGTGAATGGTATTTGAATGTTATATATATATATATATATATATATATATATATATATATATATATATAAAATTCCGATCACTAACTGGAGTAACATTAAGATATTAGAATGAAAAGTGATGAGATAAGGATTGCAGTGGAATAGTAGGAAATGGTTGAACATATACAAAATTATCATAAGTAATGCCACGAGTGATTTCCAAATTATCGATAAATTCACGACTCACTTCGTGAGTCGTGAATTTATCTAGAGAATTTGGAAATCAAGAGTGGCATTTGTGTAGGACTATTTAACGAATAAAATTAAGCTGTTTTACTCACAAATCATTATTTAACTATAGTTATTTTAAAATATTTATATATTTAATGTAAACGGCGATGTTTTGAAAACAAATGAGAAACGATAGGTACGCTCTTCTACCGCTTCTTTTTGTTATCACTGCAACCAGATCATACTATTTATTGCCAAAGGAACGCAATATTGTAAGGAGGAGCTTTCTTTAATATGGTATATTATAACACTGATAATATTTGGTGAACACGACTCTGATTGGTTGTAAAACCGAAATCATTGAAACGTGATTGGTCATTGACTCCCTTTGGTGGCATGAGTTAAATAGTCAGTTAAATGGTTCCAACACGTCCAGAGAATGTCAAATTCCCGTTTACCAAAGATGATTTACCACCTCAACCCTAAGGCAAAAAGAGACCTCGGAAGACCCTTCAACCGATGGAAAGATCAGTTTCTGTAGTCGCAGAACGGGCATCATCACCCAATACTGCATTTGGAAGAAGAAGAAGAAGATATTTAAAAAATGAATACTTATTTCCTTCATATAACATAGAAATACATTATATAATGAAAATAGACAGTTAATGAAAAATGAGGGAAATTTTGAAAAAGTGGCTGAATCAAATACCAAGAAACAACAATTACAAACAGGAATGAGGTGAAGAAAGAAGTTAAACATAGGTTTTAAATATGGAAATGCATGCTATTAGCGTTACAGAGACTCGTCGTCCCAAATTCTATAAACAAATGTTAAATTGAAAATATATAACTGTTATTCACCCAGTTATATTCTATGGATGCAAAACATGCACTCTTACTTTAAGGGAGGGGAAAATATTACGAGTATTTGAGAATAAAGTTCTTAGAACATTATTTGGAGCAAAGAGAGATGAACAGACAGAATAATGGAGAAGACTACTTAACAGTGAGCTACATGGTCTTTATAGGAACTCGTAGATATATATAAGTCTCATAGACTGCGATGCGCAGGACATGTGTCACGAATGGGGAATGATAGAAGGGCATGAAAGCTTCCAGTAGGAAAACTGGAGAGAAAAAATGCAGTTGATAGACCAAGAATGAGGTGGGAGAATAACATTATCCATGATTTGAGGGAAATAGATTATACAGGGGATGATTAGAAAACAATAGCTAAGGATACGGATGTATAGGGAGCTGATGTCCGCGCAGCCAAGAACCATCGGGTTCGATACTGCCAGTGAGTTAATTAGATTAGCTCTTTTACATATGTGGT
Organism: Diploptera punctata; assembly: GCA_030220185.1. Lineage (NCBI taxonomy): Eukaryota > Metazoa > Arthropoda > Insecta > Blattodea > Blaberidae > Diploptera > Diploptera punctata. Next base: position 10,723 of record JASPKZ010004682.1, on the reverse strand, counting down.
CCAAAACATGCTTCGGCAGTCTCTTAATTATATTCTGTTTCTAGGGTAAATCAAGAGAACGGCCTGTGGTATGAATAAATTATTTATTATGTACTTATTCCTAAAATATCTAATTATCTTACTATGCGTACATGAAAAAATAAAGTTGTGAAATATGGAAAGGAGCAAGTTTTCCTACTGGGTCACGCTTCTGTTCTTTGTATCATATCTCGTTCAATTAGGTTTATTTTTTATTCTAGTGATATTGAGAAAGAATTTTAAATTGAAGAGTTAAGCATTTTAATGACTCTGAGCCATCCATATAAATATCATGCAAAATTAAAATATTTCCTATACATCAACTCAATTCTCGGAACTTGAGGAAAAACTGTATCCATGATCTATAATCGTATACATATATAAAACCTTTGATGCTGCAAAAAAAAAAACCTTTTTTTATACATTCCTATTATATATGAATTGATATTTGATACAAACATTTCTTGGTCCTTAAGCTTGATGAGGATATTAACAATTCTGACATATGTTTTACAAGCCATTAATATTGTCATTAAATATTTTTCTGGGCGTAATATTATGCATTTACTATAAACACATGCACGGGGTGAAGAATATCAAAACATAATTATTTTCTGTTGTAGCACTGGTTTGTAATATATATATATATATATATATATATATATATATATAGGCCTATATATTATTTATTGTTTGATTTCATTTTATTCCATCTCTATCTTGAGCTAACGTTTTCCAATCATCCCTTGTAAAATCTATATCCCTCAAATCACGGTTATTGTTATTCTCCCATCTCATTCTTGGCCTACCAACTGGTGTTTTACTACAATAAACTTCCATGCCACCTCTTTCAATCCCCATTCTTGCCACATGTCCTGCCCATCGCAGTCTCTACTAGACTTAACTGTTCTTAATATATCCGGTTCACTGATGATATTATGTAGTCTTCTGCATTCGCCTGTCAGTTCATCTCTCTTTGGTCCAAAAACTTTCCAATGAACTTCATTCTTAAATACTTGTAATCTTTTCTCCTCCCTTAAAGTAAAAGTCCATGTTTCGCATCCATATAATATAACAGTGAGAATAACAGTTTTATATATTTTCAGTATAACTTTTTTGAGAAAATTTGAGATCACAAGAGTAATGAATTTTCAGAATTGAGCCTATGTTTATTTTTTTTGTACATTTCATTCCTATTTCTAATTATTTATACTAGGCATTTGAATCCCCTAATTTGTAAATTCGACTTTCTAAGGAAATCGCAGTTTCCTACATGATAGACTTTAGAACTATTATTTATTTTAACTGTAAAGTTACAAAATATGTGGTCTTAGCTGTAAGGCAAGTGTTTGGTAACATGTATAACTGTATATATTTCAGATTCCCCCAAAAATAATCTAAACATAAATTCCAAATATATGATTCATTTATCAGAAATCAACATACCACAACTTTATCTCCGATGGCATTTGTTTACACGTGGAATACTGTAAATATCGGTATCTATAAAATGTTCTTGTTTTACGAGACACCTGAATACACATATTTTATTTACTTCATGGAGTTGAAAAAACTCAAAATAAATCAAGTTGTAAATAATTTTAAGAATTGGAATGTCAACATAAAGTGTTAGAGATAAACTTATCTTAATGATTGTAAGAAGTCATATTAACTCACTGGCACTCTCGAACCCATAGGTTCATGGCCGCGTGGACATAAGCTCCCCATACATCCCTATCCTGAACTAATGTTTTTTTCAAACATCCGATGTATAATATACCTCCCTCTAATCATACTTGATGTTATTCTCCCACTCATTCATCGTTACCAAATGGGCTTTTTCCCTCTTGATTTTCTAAAACAAGTTTCTATGCCCCTCTTTCATTCCCGTTCCTGCCACATGTCCTGCCTACCGTAGTCTACGAGACTTAACTTTTCTTATTATATCTGGTTTCGTATAAATATCACGTAGCTCACTGTTAAATAGTCTTCTCTATTCGCTTGTCTATTCATCTTTCTTTGATCGAAGACTTCATAACAGTGAGCTACATGATCTTTATAGGAAACCAGATATTACAAGAACTGGCAAGTCTCATACACAATAGCAGATAATTTGGGACAATTGGGGAATGAAAGAGGGTCATGGGAGCTTCTTATAGGAAAACTAGAGGGAATATGCTCAGTTGGTACACTATGAATGAGGTGGGAGAATAACATTAACCATGATTTGAAGGAAGTAGATTATTCAAGGGATGATGGGAAAAAATTAGCTGAAGATAGGAATGTGAGGAGAGCTTATGTCCGCGCGGCTATGAACCTACGGGATCGATAGTGCCAGTAGGTAAGTTAATTAGTTTTTCATTATATAATTAAATAAAAATAAAAATTAGTTTTATTTGATTTTCATATATGTTAAGATATATTCAGTGACAGCTTGTTTCGGTACACTGTACCTTCTTCAGACATGTTATCAAATTATGAATTATGGTATTATAGTACATAACATGTTAACATGTCTGAAGAAGGTACAGTGTACCGAACAGCTGTCACTGAATATATCTTAATAAAACTAAGTTTTATTTTTATTTAATTAATAAATATGGATTTTCATCAAGTAAACACCAACTCAATTGATTATTATATAATTAATTTTATCAACTTGGTCCTCCAGGTTGGGGGTTGTAGCGATGGGCTAGCTCCACGTCTTACATGAAAATCAGGCAATATTAAAAGGCTCAAAGAAGTGAAAACCGGACAGATAAAATTACAACGACAAAAGCATATTATAGAAGTATTAGAAGAACAGAGATTGAAATGGTATGGACATCTGAAGAGGATGGGGAATAGAATCCCAAGAATGATGCTGAATTGGAACGCTGGAGGCAGGAGGAGGAAGGGAAAACCCAGGGAATAGTGGATGAGTGAAGTGAGAAGAAACATGATCAGCAGAGACCTCAAAGAAAAAGATGCTGAGGGCAGAGATCTGTGGCGGAGCTAAATACATTTGGGCTGAAGGATAACTACTGTAATGTAGAGAAAATCCTTTAAGAATTATTAAAATCGCTTTACATGGCCTATGAAATGGAAGATTGTGAATGGATGACGTTCATTTTTTAAATAAACAATGTAGAATAAATAACCTTAGCTTTTTTGTTAATAGAACATTCATCTGGCCGCCTTACAAGGGCTGCGCAGATATAGTTGGGTGGTGGGATTGCCACCTTACAGCCTCCCAACTTGCTTCAGCTTTGTTTTTAGGGTGCCTTCCCTTAGGTAGATTGCCTTCTCTTCGGCTCTGAGCTCTACCTGCCCATTATAGCCGTCCAATCTGGAACAGACGCTATGCTGATTTTGATTCACCCCGGGTATTTCACTTCCCATAAAAAGAACCTTAGGTCGGAAAACAAGGAAAGATACGAAACTTAAATTATATAAAACAATGGCTGTTCCTTTGTTGTTGTATGGAAGTGAAAATTGGATAATGAAATCAAGGGATAAAAGCATGATACAGACTGCGGAAATGCTGTTTTTACGTAATGTGAAAGGATGCACAAGAGCGGATAGAATAAGGAATGAAACTATACGAGAAGAATTAAATATATATAAAATTGAAGATAAAATCAGCGAAAATAATAATAAATGGACAGAACACTTAATGAGAATGAACAACGCAAGAATACCAAAAAGAACCTTCCTGTATAATCCCAGAGGAACAAGAGATGTTGGCCGACCACGTAGAAGATGGACTCCACTTTTAACTTCGCCGGAACAGCTGCATAGCCTAAACCTTGTAGTAGTAGAAGAAGAAGAATGAAAAGAAGAAAAAAAATAATAACCTCTATTGAAGTGGAGGGTTCCATATACAGTTGGTTATAAAGTAGATCATATTATTAATTTTTGCAAGTGAAAATTGGACTCTTAACCATTCAGACAGAAGGAAATAGAAACTGCAGAAATGAAGTTCCTACGCTCAGTAGCAGGTGTGACAATTTTGGACAAGAAAAGAAGTGAGGATATTAGGAAGGACTTAAATATTTTCAATTTAACAATAGAATTGACAACATGAGAAACAACTGGTATGAACATGTCAAGAGAATGCCTACAGATAGAATCCCTCAGCTGTTACTAAAGTACAAACCAATAGGACATAGAAATGTTGGACGCCCATTTACTAGATGGGAGGATTCATTAAATTCCACTTGATGTGAAAACAGGTCAAAAGGCCTAATTTCATGAAGCAGAAGAAGAATATATATTATTAAGTTGGAGTTAGAATAGTATGTCTGTTGTACTAAACGTTATGGCATGATGCAACTGGTAACCGAACGTGCTAATTAAGTGGAATTCAACATAGAATAGATTTATTTAGACTGGTGGAGTCAAGGCCATGTGGCCTTCTCTTCCACTCACCAGGACAAGCATATGGCAGAAGCCTTGCGAGATTTTGGATACACAGTTTATGAGGAAGTTCATGGTGTGGCCATTAATGGGAGTAACAGACGAATATATATTATTGCATTTAGACCATCTTCTAAAATGGTATGATATTAGATCCCAGAGTTCGTTTTGAGACTCATAGTGGCCAACCTGAGGAAGTTGACTCTGAAAAGAAAGCCATGCGTGGGCCAACAATTGACTATTACAAAGATAAATACCAACTAGAGAGCATAACTCTCACAGGATTGATGATCGGGGCAAGACGTACTATACCAGGATTCCTAGCCAAATTTTGGAATTCCTTAGATTTGGACAGGGTGTATCTTTCTAAAATTGCTATCGCTGCCATTAGAGGACCAATTTCAATTTTAAGAAGCCACTTTTACAAAATTTCTACCTTGTAGTATGTATACTTCAATTAGGCCTACAATTTGAATTTTTTAATGTATTTACAAAATATATTTCATAAATTCAAAAATTAATTGTCTGTATCACCTTGTCCTTGAGGCAATCCTCTAATGAGGAAAGTTGTATATAATAAAAAATAAATAAATAAAATTACAATAATAGTCATAATAAACAATTAATTATCATAAGTAATGCCACGAGTGATTTCCAAATTATCGATAAATTCACGACTCACGAAGTGAGGAGTGAATTTATCTAGAGAATTTGGAAATCAAGAGTGGCATTTGTTAGGACTATTTAACGAATAAAATTTAAAGCTGTTTACTCACAAATCATTATTTAACTATAGTTATTTTAAAATATTTATATATTTAATGTAAACGGCGATGTTTGAAAACAAATGAGAAACGATAGGTACGCTTCTACTGCTTCATTTGTTTATCACTGCAACCAGATCATACTATTTATTGCCAAAGGAACGCAATATTGTAAGGAGGAGCTTTCTTTAATATGGTAATTATAACACTGATAAATATTTGGTGAAACACGGCTCTGATTGGTTGTAAAACAGAAATCATTGAAACGTGATTGGTCATTGACTCCCATTTGGGGCATGAGTTAAATAGTCTGTCAAATTGAATAATAATGAAAATAATGTCTAATAATACAATAAAACTGAATACAATTAAAATTAAATTAATGATAGAATGAATAAAGAAAGGAATAACAGCTCGAATCTACTATATATAAAAGAAAAGAAAGAAAAAAATACAAAGAAAGTAATAACACTATAATGAATTAATCTATCGCTTATTATGCAAGGTAATATATTAACAAATCTTAAAAACTATTTTATCAAATAATGAAAAAACAAATTATTAATTTTTAAAAAGTAATATTAATGAGTTGTTTCTGTTAATAATTGTATTTTCAATTTGTTTATGAAAGATGGTAAGTTTGACATAGGGTGGAAGGGAATTCATGTTCTAGCAAGAGAAATTGTAACTATTTCGAATAATAGATAATGTGATGAGGAGGGATATAAAGGACACTGTGCTCAAGGTATCTAATTTATATAGTTGTAAATAAAAATGTGTACTCACTAAAATCTATGAGCAAACGTCCATATCCCTGTCGTTGATAGGTGGAAGCGTCAGAATACAGGATACGTTGTAGTTGAGGAAAGAATTTTTCTCCTGGAACAACAAAAAACCATTTATTTAAATGCAGTGGCTTTTGAAATTTTTCATTAGCCAACAATGACTGGGGAAAACAAACAATAACAATAATAAACAATGACAATAGAGATTATAAAATGTTCATCTTTTCCTGGCTTCCCAGTATCTGTCCACTAAATTGTTAGTTGTTAGGGATGGGCAAGTTCGGATGCGATCAGCATCCATATCGTCCACAGTTTTGCAGAGGATACATTGTTGAGTTGGTAGAAGACCGAGGCGATGAGGGTGTTTACCCAGGCAGTCGTGCCTGTGGCAGTATGGGATGATGGCAACGGCTACTCTTCTAGGCCAATCTGGGAGTGTAGTTTGAATTGATACTTCCAAGCTTTTATCGGTCATTTGGAGCTCTAGGAAGGTTCTGAAGGCTTCTCTCACTCTGAAGCGGATGTTAGCTGCTCTAGAGTAAGATATAATGTTCGGTGATGTCTGAAGGAAGTGGGTTTCTTTCTTGGCCAGCAAATCTGCCATTTCGTTCTCCGTAATGCCACAATGGGATGGTATCCACCGCAGAAAAACATGTTTACTTGTTGCATTGAAATATCTGTCAACTCTGTAATTTTTATTTGATAGTAGGTAACTTGCTATTGCAGATATGGCTGCCTAGAATCGCTTAAGAACAATAAAACATACTACAGTACAAAGTAATGCATTTGTATGAAACGTTTGAAATTATTAAACAATTAAAGTATCCACCTCTATGGTCTCGCGATATCGTGCTGTCTTGTCACGTACGGGGGCACGAGTTCGATGCTCGGTCGGGATAAAATTTTCGTGGGTGAGGTTTTTCGGGGTTTTACCTCACCTATAAGACAAATGTCAAGAAACTTTAAAGCCCATACGGTCCCTAAACACCATCTGGCCATCATTATCATAAGTAATGCCACGAGTAATTCCAATTTATGTGAGAGAATTTGGAAATCAAGAGTGGTATTTGTTAGGACTATTTAACGAATAAAAATTAAGCTGTTTACTTATAAATCAATATTAAATATAGTTTTTTTAAAAATATTTATATATTAATGAAACGGTAATGTTTTTAAAACAAATGAGAAAACGTTTGTTATATTCATTTGTTCATCCACTGCAACCAGATCATATATTTATTGCCAAATAAATATTGTAAGACTGCACCCTAGTGGAGAAAAAATGAAACACATGAAACTGTATATTATAACCAACATATAGGTTATTAATTCATTTCTGACTTCCTATGATGTAAATATGTCAATTATATTTTTCTGGAACGTTTAATACCTGGGAAATAATACGTTTAAGAAATTTTAAAAACAGTGGCTTCTTTTTATCGTGGTATAATCAATTGCTGATTGTTTTCTATTATATTCGCAAGCGGTACTTGCTTACAATCGTGCACTATATAACACAATCTGGGAGCCACTTGCATTGTAGGATTCTTACATCTTAATATATAAATTGCTATATTCGATGTATTTCATTACAGACTCCGTCACTTCAAAAAATAATACTCTGACTGTCCTATTCAGAATGTTTAAAAAGCGATTAAAATTAAGTTGATAAATTCGAGGTGAAACACGACAGTGAGTGGTGCTATATCAAAATTCATTGAAATGACATTGCGTCATTGACTCACAATTGCGGACATGAGTTAAATAGTCATCAGTATTATATTCGCCTAAATTATATTCAAGTTTAGATTAATTGCTCTCCTGGCCGCATCATTACCAATCATAGACATGTGCTAGGATAATGCATATCTTTTTCAATGCTCCCAGGTTGTTGATGTCGACATTTATGAGGGTGTTCTCTAGTGGGTTTGCACGTAATTGTAACCAAATTCTGAGGGTAGGGCGTCTGGAAGGGCGGGTTACGGCTGCTTACGATGATATGATGGATGATGAGTGGTAAAGTACAAGGCGAGTCCTTCAACCTCAGCTTTATCCAAGGTGAATATGGAAGATGATGGTGGGCATATGAAGTTCGGGGAACGTTTGGGACTTAAGGGTTATTTTACAAGTGAGGTGGCATTAGACAAAAAAAAAAACATATAATAATATATCTTCGAGTGTCAGAAAGCGAACTACATTTCTTTGCATACTTAAAGATAAAACATTATATTGGCACCCATGGAAATGCAGTCTATACATCTAATTTGTTTACATTACACCTCGAACTTCGCTCGGAAGAGCTGGTGGCCTGTCGTGCTAAGTACGAGAAGCTTTTCATGGGTACGCTTAATATATTCACCAGAAAAAAAAAATAGAACTTCCATGGAGGATATTGTATAAGCATTGAATTCAATGTATAAAATGTGATTTACTGTAGATAAAGAAAGGAAACAATACCACAATCAATAGGAGATGTAAGATAATCTACGGACATTATCACATGTAGGCATTTCCAACATGATCACCACATCATATCCTTTACCACAACCAGCTAATTTTGTATGTATAGTGTGTTAAGAAAATCAAGCAACTTGTGTTAGCGATAAAATTACATCAAAAACATGTATAATTTCAATATTTCCATTTTAAAAATTGAATGGACAAATTATGTAATTTCAATGATCTTACAAGGGAACTGTAAACCATTGCATGCTGAAACCTACCTTGCAACTTCTCCCAGAGAAGCAATGCGACGTATCAAGGCCATGTTAAAAAAATAACTGCCGTTTTTAACTGCGAGGCACTAAAATAGTGGTAAATGGCCTTGTAGGTAGGCCAAGAGTCAGGTCGGAGAATATTAACTAAGATTTGAGAGAAGTCAAAAAGATGTGAACAAGAAAATCACCAAATTTACACAAATCTTAGGAATAATAAATAATACATTAAAGCTAAATTAGTACAAAAATCCACAATATGAAAATATGTAATATTTTAGCATTGCCCTCCCTTTTATACGGAAGTGAGATTTGGACATTAAGAAAAAGAGACAGGAGCAGAATCAAAGCAACAGAAATGAAATTTCTCAGGACAGCATTATGCACTCTTTTAGATCGAAAAAAAAAAAAACAAATTTTAGAACAATTAGAAGTAGAATCAGTAGAACAAAAAATCAACAGACATAAATTAAACTGGCTTGACCATGTAAAAAGAATTGATAATTAAAGAATCCCTAAAATGATGCAATATAAACCTGAAGTTCATCGTCGACCAGGAAGACCTCTTGAAAGACTGCTAGATGGGGCCGAAACAGGCTACAAATGCCTAATTCGTGACGGATGAAGAATCATATAGGAACTGATTTGAAAAATAAAATCAGGATAAGGATTTATGGAGAGATTTTATCAGCTCGGTCATAAACCTATGGGTTCGATAGTGACAGTAAGTTACTTATTTATACGAACTAAAGTGAACACTTGGATATATATTGTGACGCATTGTATGTTTGAAATGCGCGGGCGACGGCGGGAGTAGAGATCCAGCATTGTTTATGCATCTACACCTCCTGTCCAGAAACTTCCGACTCTCGAAGCTTCCGTACTAGAAAAGTTTCGATTGGAAGATGAGAATTTTTCTTCCTTCGTTTATATAAACTGTTGTCAGATTAGGAATCAGTCAGTTGTGACAGTGATCAGAATAACTGTGGCAAGTGAAACCGTTAGAGACTGGAAATAATGTGCGGCAAATAAACCGTAAAACAAGATTAGTTATTGCATAAATTTATTAGAGTAGTATCACTGAAAGTTTATGTGGACCAAATAAAGTTATTGTGCATTTTTTACGTGAACATCTGCTGTGTTTATACGAGAAAACAAAGTGAGAACGATCCCCGGTAGCGCGTGACAACATTTTTTCAACTGAAATTCTTGCAGCTCTATATCAGCTCTCGGAGTTATTGGATTTTCATAATCTATCCTTTCAGGAAGGAAATTATTATATGGCTACAGCAGAAACTAAGAGAGTTTACAAGGAAGAGCAAGATATGACAATTCATGGAATCGAATGTAAAGCATATTCTTAGAATTAGGGAGGGAACTGATATATTGGAATTAGCTCAAAGCTATCATTCCATTCTGATAACACAGCATTCCCTGGAACACACGTCAGTTGTTAAATGTAACAGAAATGTCAAATATTACCACATTACAGTTATAAAATAATATTTATAGAAACTCGTATAGTAAAATTTGTGGAAAGAAAAAATAAAAGAAAAAGTAAACTAATAATCGTGTAAAACTAATTGCGAGATATTTGTACGGAGTTGATACCGCTTTGACTTTTCTAGGTAAATGTATTAATTTATTTTTTAGCAGGTTTCACATAGTTTCACATCTTCCTGCACCCAATTAACCTACTGTCATTCTCCTCCACATCTTTGCCATTCCAATCTCCATACTCCAATCCTTTCTTCCTCATGCTGCTCAAAACACCAACAATCGACGTTATTTTTTACCGTTCTCTTCTTCTACCAAGCGGCACCCATTCTAATATTCTTCTTGGGAATATGTCTTCTATCATTTTTTTACAGGAGCGTACCACTTTAATTTTTTATTTAATTAAATTCACAATTGAAGTTTCAACATTCATCTTTTGTTAATTACATTTTTCCAAATTTATCTCTTCTAAATTTTGCAACTGAAAGTCTCAAAAAATCAATTCCTGCAGAAGTTTTTTTTTTATTTAACGTTTTAGATTTTACGA
>JASPKZ010004681.1:0-105051 GCA_030220185.1 Diploptera punctata | reverse complement strand
ATTTTTGAAGTCAAACAAAATAGGGGAATTGTTTTTTAATGTGTTTTTCTAACTCGAAAATTAAAGCTTGACACAAGGTAGATAAAAGCATATCATAACCGGTGTAATTTGTTAATCTAACACCGCAGAATGCAGGAAAACTAGAAGTTAAATAGGAAAATGCTATTATCGGAACACGATTTCGTTGAATCACAAGAAACCCATTCAATCCTACTTCCTCATTTAGTACATGCCCACACACATCTAACTTTGTATATAAATATTAGCTGTCTGAACAGAAGTCAAATCAGGAAGTGTTTTGCTATACTCCTGATATTTACATGGGGAGAAGCGAAATTTACGATTGACGAAGACAATTTCTGTAAGGTATTAAAATATTTATCATAAGTAATGCCACGAGTGATTTCCAAATTATCGATAAATTCATGAATTTATCTAGAGAATTTGTAAATCAAGAGTGGCATTTGTTAGGACTATTTAACGAATAAAATTAAGCTGTACACTCACAAATCATTATTTAACTATAGTCATTTTAAAATATTTATATATTTAATGTAAACGACGATGTTTGAAAACAAATGAGAAACGATTGGTACGCTTCATTTACTTCTTTTGTTCATCACTGCAACCAGATCATATTGTTTATTGCCAAAGGATCGCAATATTGTAAGAATGCACCCTAGTGGAGAAATTTATAACCAACACTATAGGTTATTAATTAATTTCTGATGTCCTATGATGTAAATATGTCAATTATATGCTTCTGCAACGTTATTTCGTGGAAAATAATTCGTTTAAGAAAGTGTAAACGGTGGTTTCTTTTTTGTTTGTGGTATAATCAATTGCTACAAATGTTTTGATATTATCTCCCGCATGCACATCTTCTTACATCGTACACTATATATACAATCTGGTAGCCGTATTTCTTGGAGAGTCAGTCACTGCAAAATAATGCTATGACCTAATAATAATAATAATAATAATAATAATAATACTTTATTTATTCTGGCAGAGTTAAGGCCATAAGGCCTTCTCTTCCACTCAACCAGCACATTTACAAATAAATATTTGACAAATATAGATATACACTATGCTAATTATAAACAGTTAAAAATACAATAAATGTAGCAATGTAAATGTCATGTACAAACAACATTTTATAGGGTAATAACAATAATGATACGTAATAATAATAATAATAATAATAATAATAATAATATAAATATGATACATTATACGAGAAACACCAATTAATATATATACCTTACACTGGATAATAATGAAGTCGAGTTTAGAGCAAATATAAGTTTAGATTTCTTTTAAAAGATGCCAATGTCCGGCAGCCCCTTATTTCTTGTGGTAGGGAATTCCAGTTCGGAGAAGTGAAGATGGTATATGACATGGAGTGATGTGATGTCCTATGTTGCGGTATATTAAGTAAGAGACTATGTTGTGATCTTGTGTTTAAGTTATGGTTTGAGGATAGATACTGGAAACGGGATGATAAATAATTGGGAATCGAGGTATGTAGGATCTTAAATAGGAGAATTAGACAGTGCGATTTTCTTCCCTCTTTTAGATGTAGCCATGACAATTCGTGGAATAATGGAGAAATGTGATCGTATTTTCGAACATTAAATATGAATCTGATACACATATTATGGACACGCTGCAGTTTGTCCGACAATCCGTCACTTATGTCAGTTAGTAGAACGTCACAGTAGTCAAAATGCGGCATCACTAAAGTTTGGATTAAAATTCTTTTAAGAGTTGTAGGAAGTTCAGAATGTTAAAAAGGAGGAGCTTTCTTTAATATGATAAACTTGTTTGATAAATTCGAAGTGAAATACGACTGTAATTGGTTGTAATTCAAAAATCATTTAAATGTGATTGGTCATTGAATCCCATTTGGGGCATGAGTTAAATAGTTATAAGTAATGCCACGAGTGATTTCCAAATTATCGATAAATTAACGAGTTACGAAATGACGAGTGAATTTATCTAGAGGATTCGGAAATAAAGAATGGCATTTGTTAGCACTATTTAACTAATAAAATTATTATGTTTTCTCAAAAGTCATTATTTAGATATTGTTACCGGTATTTTAAAATATTTATATATTTAATTTAAAAGGCAAGTATTAGAAAAATACAATATTGATAGAAACCGAATTGAAATTATTAAACAAATTTATAAAGATTACTCGGCTTATGTTAAAATTGGAAATATAATATCTAATCCTATAAAAACCTCAAAGGGATTGAAACAAAGGTGCAGTCTATCACCAATTTTATTTAATAGTTATGTAGAATTTATATTAGAGAAATGGAAACAAAGCTGCAAAGCTATGGGGATCCCAACTGGGAAAATCTTTTTGTGATATTACAATGTGTTGCGCGTATGGGGAAAGAAGAAAGACGTGCATGGAAACTTCTTCTAGGAAAGCCAGAAGGAAAACGCCCAGTTGGTAGACCAAGAATGAGGTGGGAGAACAACATTAACTATGATTTGAGGGAAGTAGATTATACAGGGAATGATTGGAAAGCATTAGCTCAGGATAGGGATGAATGGAGAGCTTATGTCCGCGCGGCCATGAACCTACGGGTTCGATAGTGCCAGTGAGTAAGTAAGTAAGATATTACAATTTGCTGAATTTGTTTGTGTCTTACTGGGTCCCTCGATGGATTATATTTACAATTGTATCCTCTAGTCTAAAACCCATTACATGTAGGAATTCACCTGAAGTGAAATTTAAAAACCGCTCTAGCGGTCACATTTTCGATGTTTCACAACGAAACTCAATATCCATCCATCCATAGTAATTCTGCCCGAGGGTAGGTCTTTCACTGCAATCATAGCATTTTCATGCTATGCTTGCAGATTTACTAGGGAATTGTAGGTGCGGTAGCTTCCAGTTGCTTTCCACACCGGTGAAGGTTGGTGACGATAATGAGAAGGATAATGATGTTGACCGGATGATTTTCGGGGACCGTTGCGCCCTAAGCTTCCTGACATATGTCTTACAGGTGAGGAAAAACCCCGAATAAACCTCACCCAGGACCCTGCCCCGACCGGGAATCGAACCCGGGCCCGCTGCGTGACAAGGCAGTACGCTACCTCGAGACCACAGCGGTATATCGTACTGAAATAAACCGCGGTAGGCATTATTCAAAAATGAGCTAAGTACGATAATTAGAAGTGGAGGTTTACTTGAAATCCGAAATTAAAAACGGACTAGCAACCGCCATGTTTGGATCGTCTCAGCGAATACCATACAATTTAATTAACCTCTAATATTTAATTTATTTTAGGCGTATCAACGCACGCCGGGTATTAACTACTGTGTAATATATATATAATTCGTGTCACGTTGTTTGTCCGCGATGGAATCCTAAACTACTGAACCGATATTAATAAAATTTTGCACACTGTGTGCAGTTTGATCCAACTTGAGACTTAGGATAGTTTAAAACTAAATTTATAGTCGCATTATTTTTTATTGCAAATTATCTGTTTATTATTTAACAAAGAGTTATAATTATCTGTGAGTTCTATACGATTCAAACAGATGGCGATGTAATTATCTGTGAGTTCCATACGATTCTAACAGATGGCGATGTAATTATCTGTGAGTTCCATACGATTCTAACAGATGGCGGTGTGTAAGGTAATGTGTTTATTATTTAACAAAGAGAGATCCAGATGGCTGAGCTTTTTGTTGCAACCGAGAATTTCAATTGAATTACAAATATTGATTATTTCAGAATTTAAGTGTGTTCAGTGTTTATTTTATTTTCAGTATTATTAATTTCGTGTGTAAGTGTTAGTTTTAAGTAATCTGGCTGAAATACAGCAACTTAATTAAAATTTTTAACGTATACCTTAGTCACAGCAACGTGTGGCCGGGACTTCTAGTATATATATATTTTTTTTTTTTGCACGCTAGTGCGTTCTGTCGTACTTACAGTTTAATTTCCTGAATTTCGGGGTTGCCAACCTAAACATAACTATTAAATAACTATAATGTAATGTTACAAACTACCTATCTAGTACGGAAAGTAAAACCACTGCCCTTTATGTATACTACATACAATATATATACAAAAGTATATCCAAAAGGTAGTGTTATTATACATTATATGAAACAAATCACCGTATTTTAAGTTAACTAAACTTTAATTGAAATAATACAAAACAATAAATTCCTATTTGCCGTCATTTTATCCTGATTGGTGTCACGGCCTACCGTAGTCTCAACTAAATTATTTTCGGCATTTACCATATAAGCATTGGCCAGACTTTTAATGTTATTCAGTTTTTTATAATAAATGCAAATATTTCCAACAAACATGTTATTATTTTACAATTATTTATTATTTTGAAAACACCATTGTGCAAAAAATAATGTACAACGTACGTTTGTGAAGTGTTTTACAGAATCTCGGAAATTAAAAACCTAGCTAACGTTTGGTTTTTAATCATTTCCTCACTTCTGCAAAAACCACTCCCCAACTTCCCATTGTAATATACTATTATGTTCTACTTTTCAGATCCCTGAAAACCACATAGCATCAGTTTAAAATGTGGTTATTCTATGCTACATTCTTCGTCATATCTTTCTTCAAAGGTAAGATATAATCAATATTGTATTTTATTATAGAATGTAGAGAATGTTATCATAAGTACTGCCACGAGTGATTTCCAATTTATGCTGAGAATTTGGAAATCAAGAGTGGCATTTGTTAGGGCTATTTAACGAATAAAATTAAGTTGTTTACTCACAAACCGTTATTTAACTACAGTTATTTTAAAATATTTATATATTTAATATAAACGGCGATGTTTGAAAACAAATGAGAAATGATTGGTACGCTTCATTTGCTTCTTTTGTTCGATCACTGCAACCAGATCATAATATTATTTATTGCCAAAAGATCGCAATGTTGTAAGAATGCACCCTAGTGGAGAAATTTATAACCAACATTATAGGTATTAATTAATTTCTGATGTCCTACGATGTCAATATGTCAATAATATTTTTCTGCGTCATTTCCTGGAAAATAATTCGTTTAATAAAGTGCAAACATTGGTTTCTTTCTTTTTTTTGTGGTATGATCAATTGTTACAAATGTTTTTATATTATCTCTCGTATGCGCTACGTGTTGACATTCATGCACTATATATACAATCTGGTAGCCGTATTTCTTAGAGAGTCAGTCACTGCAAAATAATGCTATGACCTATTCAGAATGTTAAAAGGAGGTGCTTTCTTTATTATGACTATTTAACTCATGCCCCAAATGGGAGTCAATGACCAATCACGTTTCAATGATTTCTGTTTTACAACCAATCAGAGTCGTGTTTCACGAAATATTTATCAGTGTTATAATTACCATATTAAAGAAAGCTCCTCCTTTTTAATATTCTGGACAGGTCTGACCATTATTTTGCAGTGACAGAGCCTATCAGAAATACGGCTACCAGATTGTATATATAGTACATGAATGTCAACACATGCCGCATGCGGGAGTTAATATAAAAACATTTGTAGCAATTGATTATACCACCAAAAAAAGAAAGCACTGCTTGCACTTTCTTAAATGTATTTTTTCCCAGGTAACAATCCAGAAAAATATAATTGTCATATTTACATCATACGACATCAGAAATGAATTAATATACAGTTTGATGTGTTTCATTTTTTCTCCACTAGAGAGCATTCTTACAATATTGCGTTCCTTTGGCAATAAATAGTATGATCTGGTTGCAGTGATAAACAAAAGAAGCAGATGAAGCATACCTATGCTTCTCATTTGTTTTCAAACATCGCCGTTTACATTAAATATATAAATATTTTAAAATAACTATAGTTAAATAATGATTTGTGAGTAAAGAGCTTAATTTTATTCGTTAAATAGTCCTAACAAATGCCACTCTTGATTTCCAAATTCTCTGCATAAATTGGAAATCACTCGTGGCATTACTTATGATAAACTTTAGTTGGTAAATTTTAGGCGAAAACACGATTGTGATTGGCTGAAAATAAAAAATCATTGATGAAATGTGATTGGTCATTGACTCCAATTTGGGGCATGAGTTAAATAGTCATTGTGTATACTGTGACACATAGTTGGTCTTGCTTTTGAATTAGGCGGGCGATGGCAAAAGTTGTTCCTCGCCTTAAATGGTAGGGAGGACCTTCGCATATGTTTATATATATATATATATATATATATAGTCCACCGCTGTGGTCTCAAGGTAGCGTGCTGCCTTGTCACTCAGCGGGCCCGGGTTCGATCCCCGGTTGGGGCAGTTTTTCTGGGAGAGGTTTTTATCGGGGTTTTTCCTCACCTGTAAGACAAATGTCAGGAAATCTTTAAAACCCAAACGGTCCCCGAAATCATATGGCCATCATCACCATCATCATCCTTATCATCATCATCATCATCATCATCATCCTTCACCGGTGTGGAAAGCAACGGTAAACTACCACACCTACAATTCCCTAGTAAAGCTGCAAGCATAGCATGAAAATGCTATGATTGCAGTGAAGGACCTGCCTTCGGGCAGAATTACTATGGATGTATGGAACACAGAATTATCGTTAAAATCAGTATGGTTGCCATGTCTTCGTGTCGTTCAATAGAGTGAAAAAATATATTCAAATAATCGTTATAAAACATGTAAAAACATGGGAAATAATTTGAAAAATGAAACCCAATAATAAAATTTGACAGGAGTTTATGAAGTAATTTAAAAAGTGATGTCACATGTTCTAAATTTTAGTCCTATATTTTTATGTTTCAGTACAAGCGGGACCATGCGAAAGAAGAAAATTAGCAGAGGAAACAAGTTACTATTGCGTGTGTAATTCTACATACTGTGACGAATTAGAAAAACAGCCTGAAGCATTACTGAAGAATGACATGTATGTTGACTATGTTTCTGCTAAGGATGGAGGAAGACTTGAAATGCATACAGGACAATTCGAACCTAGATCTTCTAATTGTAAGCATCATTTCAATCAAAACTCTTCATTAATTAGTATTGACATGTGGACATTCCAAACTGCAACCATCTTCAATTTTATAGCCTAGGCCTAAAACATTACATTAATTAAAAAAAACTAATATTAATAATAATAATAATTATTATTATTATTTTATTTAAGAGCCCCACCACCATTCCCTGGGTTTCCTCCGGCTTAATGCCCATATCCCCAGGTCTGCTCTTGTCCCTATTTATTATCTAGCGTGATTTCTTTATTTAATTCATCTTACTTTTACAGAGTGCGGCTAGTTGAAACTTAATCTAAGGTAATCAAATGAGTTGGCGTTTACTTGATGAAAATCCATATTTATTAATTAAATAAAAATAAAACGTAGTTTTATTTGATTTTCATATTTATTATATAATTCAGTTATCAGCTATCAACTAGAACAATAAACAAATACAGGTTTTACAGTATAAATTATATTTACAATAAAATATACTAATTTATACGTTAAACTGAAAATATGTAAAACTGTTATTCTCCTAGTTATGGAGGTGAAACGTGGACTCTAACTTTAAGGGAGAAGAAAAGATTACGAATATTTGAGTACAAAGTTCTTAAGAAAATTTTTGTACCAAAGATAGATGAACAGACAGGTGAATGGAGAAGACTACAAAACAGTGAACTACATGATCTTTATAGGAAACCAGATATAAAAAGGACAGTTAAGTCTGGTAGACTGCGATGGGCAGGACATGTGACACGAATGGATAAAAAAAGGAGAATGGAAACATCTTGTAGGAAAACCAGAAAAAGAACCTAACAGTTAAGCCAAGAATGGGTCGGGAGAACAACATTAAGCAGGATTTGAGGGTGGTATAAATTACAGGGCATCATTGGAAAACGTTGGCTCATAATAGAAATACGTGTATGGAGACCTCATGTCAGTACAGCCATGAACCTAAGGGTTCTTCAGTTCCAATGAGCTATTTAGTTAAGATTAGAACCCTAGAGCAGGTGTCACCAATTCGCGGACCGCGGTCCGGATCCAGAACCTGGGGCATTGGTTTCCGGACCGGTTAAATATCGAATTAACACAATTCTTTAAAACCGGTTAAACATAAAATAAAACCAGTTTACTAAATATCATGTTATGATAGTATTATAGTTGGCTCGGTTGGCAGTACTGCTTATGATCGGATATTTGACTGAAGATGATCAATAGAGTCCGGATGTTAGGCACTTAAAAAGTTCAAAATAGGTAGGCAAAAAGGTCCCAAAAATCATTAATATAGGCACTACAAATCCTAATAGGCTCCTAGAAAAAAATAGACTACAACATAAATTTTTACAGCCTTACGTAAAAAATATAAACATATCTTATCAATAGTATACGAAGATATCATAGATTGATCCATATTTGGTTCGTTTTCCGGGCTTATAGGCCGTGGTCTGGTTGTCTTCTTACTCGACGTTTCGTCTACTGCTGCGGTAGACCACATCAGGAGATACTGCGTGCTCTCTGTGAACTCCTCAACAGTCGGCTGTAGACTGGCTGGTGGTGGTGGTGGTGGTGGTGGTCATGTATTGGAAATTGTGTCACTTCTCAAACCTCCCCTTTGTATCTGTCAAGCAAAACGTCCATTTTCTATGGAAGCGTCCTCGACAAACGGGATCGTTCAATTATGAACAGCAACCTCCGGCTATTCTTAGGGATTTCCAACCCTCTTTAGCCCTTGTGAATTAATTATTTCGTCGTTGATATTTAATAATGTCTTCTACTAACTTTATTTGTTCGTCGCTGATTTTTTATAATGTATATCCTCTGCCAACGATAACTAGCCGCAGTCCGGAATCAAAGGTCCAGTGTTTGGACACACCAATCCTGCATTCAGTTTCTAGGTGAATTTCATTGATGTTCTAGTTGATTCACTGAGCTGCCAACAGGAAGACCGCCACCACCACAGATGCCGCCAGCCCTAAAAAGGGCAAGAGCGGGAAGTCAAGTCGGCATTCCATTCAGAAACGGCTCTTTTCGGATTTAGCTGTTCTTATTTAACAATTTTGAATTTAGAAAATTTATTGGACTTTGATGACTTTACTAGTGGATGCTAGGGGACCACTCCGGCATTTGCCTTAACATCAAGGGAAACCACTAAAAACCTTAATAGAGTGGCTGGTGGTTGGAAACTGTCTCTCTATTTATAGCTAAACCCCGGGTGGTGGGGGGGTTTTCTGCGCGGACCGAGATTTTGCTGTTGTGCCGATTGCAGAAGTCATAGGCTTCGTTGTGTTATGCAGTGCTGGGATCCAAATTTTGTTTATCTTCACGGTTTCTTCTTTTTTGTTGAAGGAATTTTATGTTTATATACGTATTTCAATGGCTTCTCTGTATAGTCTGGTGTAGTAATGTGATGTTTGTGATAATACCTGAGTATCTTCGAATCTTATAATATGTTGTTGGTTGTTCATCAAGTGACGAACCAAATATGGATCAAGACGCCGGCCGTGAATGCCTACAATTATATATATCATAGATTATTTTGGAACTTGTTTTGCCTTTTTACAAAGGGCATAGGCCTACTTATGTTTTGCAGTGTGTACGTGTTGCGAAACATGGCACTTCTTCGTGCAATTCACTGAAACTTTACACACTTTACAAAACAATACTGAACCGTCGCTTGAGAATATTTCCGCACCAAATTCTTTCACAAAATTGGTCAGTTTTTACTGTTGTTCGTTCTTTAGGCATCGTAAAACAACTGGTCTAAAAAAAACCACATAAATTTGCCGCACGCCCCACTTTGTTTCTGAAGCACCTGTCTCTGTGAACGAGGACTACAGACTGAATTCAGTGTTATCAACATAAAAAATAATATTTCCAGTCATTTAAAGGTTTCTATGCAATGATATGTGTCATGATGTTTGTCCATTTCAATACATTTTATTGAAATATTAAGTTAATTTCGAGAAAAATGGCAAATGGGCATTTATAGGCATTGTAAGCTGAAATAGGCATTTATAGGCAAAATGAACTTCATGGAAAACAACTCTAGGGTCGTTAGTATGAACGTATATGAAGTCACTTTTACAATATCTATAATAAATAACTGTAGGCATTTTCCCTAACATCCGGTCTCTAATGAACAGGATTCCATTTGAAACCTGGTATCGTGAAAAACACGAAATTTGTGAAGTTACTCTGACCATATGTTAAGTTTATCATAAACTTATTAATACTTATTAGAATTAATAACTGTGTAATACTGTGCCGTCTTTTTTTCCGAGGCTTGATCCTTGGGACTGCGAGCAATGTATAAGATACACCTTGAAATGGGTTGCTAGCCCGTTTTCATGGCGGGTTTATTATTCGGGGTTTCCTCCCTAGGCCGATTGCTTTCACCCAGCTCCAGAGCTCAGTCTGCCCCGTTTTATTTCGTAGTTGTCTCTCCTAGATGGGTTGTCTTGCAGGACTAACGAACCCCATCCGCCCGTTTGTCAATCTACAAGGCAGTAGATGTAAGAGTTGCCTCTTCCGCCAGGTACACCGTACCGAAGGACTACTCCTCCCGCTGTATCTGCCGTTGAGGTCTTCACCGTAACCCTGGCAAGGGGCCCTCACAAGGTACTCATCAGCTGGGCAAGCTGAACCAAGGTTTTTTTACGAGGTGTTACTCCTCCCCCTCACCCTTTTTCAACCTGGCTTGGGTCAGTTATCGTAGTTAGTTCGACCAGTTATCGTATATGGAGCAGAAACTAGGGCTGATACAACAAAAACTAAAACAAATAATAAGCACATGCGAAATGAAAATCTTAAGAACTATTCAGGGGGAAAACATTATTTGATAAAATACACAACACAGAAATTAGGGACAAATGCCATATTCAAGACATAACCAAATTTAGTATAGATAGAAACGAAAATATTGGAAGGGTCATATAGAAAGAATGGAAGAAAACCGGCTTGCAAAAAGAGCTAAAGAAGATAGACCAATGGACGGGAGAAGAACAAGAGGAAGACCAGCCAAGAGATGGATAGACAGTGAATGCACATCCAGTACGTCTTCCTCCGAGGAGTGATTTTGGAAATAAACAGGATGAAAATCCTACAAATTAAGTTTAAGAAGAAGAAGAAGAAGTACTACTGTGCTGTATCCTCTGAGTATTTATGATGTGTTTTGTTTAATTTGTGCAATTCATACCCATAACATAAATTAAATAATTTCCTTATAATATTAATTACTTATGTGCATGGAAGCTTCTTGTAGGAAAACCAGAGGGAAAACGCCCAGCTGGTAGACCAAGAATGAGGTGGGAGAATAACATTAACTATGATTTGAGGGAAGTAGATTATACAGGGAATGATTGGAAAGCATTAGCTCAGGATAGGGATGTATGGAGAGCTTATGTCCACGCGGCCATGAACCTACGGGTTCGATAGTGCCAGTGAGTAAGTAAGTATTAATAAAATCTTCGTATGTTTAATCAACTGTGGTTTCAGACCTCGACTTAATTTACTGCTTTGAAAATGGACCTCCGTGAAACGTACAGCTTGAGACCAAGCTCTGTGTGTTTGCGGGGGGAAGTGTGGGGAGTGGGAGGAGGTACACTTCTCTGCTTCTCATAGTACTAACAGCTGAGACTGCAATTTCCTTTCAGACACACGGAGCTGGTCGTCCCGAGCAGTATATAATCGGTGGCCCCTGATCTAGAGTTTGAGTATTCTCGTATTGGCTTATAAAATTCACATAGTTTTTAACTCTTTTTCAGTTACTGTTACCAATTCTAATCCAACTGTTGTGATTTTGCCAAACATTACAACAAAGTATCAAGAAATACATGGTTTTGGAGGAGCAATGACAGATTCTGCCGGTATCAGCATTGCATCTCTCGGCAAAGATACACAGCACCAACTGATCAGGTATTATAAACAACACATTATGTATATCAGTAGCGTGCATTCAGCAGCTGTTTACTCAAAAGTCATTATTTAAATATAGTTACCGGTATTTTAAAATATTTATATATTTAATGTAAACGGCGATGTTTGACAACAAATCAGAAATGTGAGGTTATGTTTATTCACTGCAACTTGATCATATTATTTACTGCCAAGTAGGATTATAAGAATGCATCCTAGTGGAGAACTAATTAAACACATCAAACTGTATATTATATAAACATTATAGGTTATTAATTTATTTTTTTAGTAAACAACTCAGTAAAATCAAGGAATCTGTTCATTGTTTGCTAAATTCAATGTAGGTTATTTGTTGGAGGAAAATATTGATCTGGGCTGTTCAGAATAGTAAAAACGAAGAGCTTTCTTTATCACAAAAGAGAAATCGATAAAGAGCGAGGAGAAACCGACTGTCATTGGTTGTAAAACAAAATTCATTGAAATGTGATTGGTCACTGACTACCAATTGGGGCATGAGTTAAATGGTCACTGAAAATCATTTGTATTTTTAAAGGTAAATTATTTTATATATACTGAAATTTACAAATTATTGTGTTTTATATTTCAGGCAGTATTTCGGAAGAAATGGTATTGGGTACACATTCATTCGTGTTCCATTCGGAGGAACAGATTTCTCAGTACGAAATTATTCGTATGACGACACATTGAATGACTTAACACTTAAACATTTTCTACAAGTTGAAGATACTAAATACAAGGTAAATATTTTATTTTTTGCGCGATGGTGCGTTTTGTCGTACTTACCAGCAATGGTGACCATTATTGAAAGTTCAACTGTAATATTACATTTACACCCACGTGCGGGAAGTATAACCACTGCCTTCTATGTATACTGCGTACAATGGTATATACAGAAAATATCCAAAAGGTAGTGTTAATATACATTATACTAAACAAATCACTGCATTTTAAATAAACTGAACTTTATTTGGAACTTTATAAAACAATAAATACGTACTTGCCGTCATGATATCAATAATTGTTCTCAAGGCCTCCTGTCGTTTCAACTAATAAACATTGCTCACACTGTTAACGTTAGTCAATTGTTTATAATGAACGCAAATATTTCCAACGAAGATGTTATTATTTTACTATTATTTATTATTTTGAAAACATCATCGCGCAAAAAATAATGTACAACGCACGTTTGTGAATTGTTTTACAGAATCTCGGAAATTAAAAATCGAGCGATAGTGGGATTTTTAAATATTTTTCCTCGATTCTGTAAAAACCACTTCCCAACCTCGCATCGTAATATTCTATTACCTCATTTCTAAACAATGAAGAGCTATTGGGCTTTTTTTTCCCACTAGAATGTCTTTTACGACATTTCTGTCCTTTACACTTGGCATTAGGCGGAAATGTAACCCATTTCTGAGGTTGGACCACCAGGAAGGCAGAGTTACATTATCCCGATGATATGATGGGTGATAAATAATAAATGCACTCAGTTATAAGTTTAGCTTAGCATAGAATCACTTTTAAAAAGGGAACTGTCAAACAGTAGGCCTACATCACGAAACTACCTTGAAATTTCTCCCTGAGAAGCGTTGGTGATGTACCAGGGCCGTGTACAAAAAAATATCTTCTTCTTCTTCACTTCACGGGCTAGGCAAATTGCCTGTTCCGCCTCACAGTTGTTCTGTCCATCTTTTCACTGGCCTTCCTACATTCCTTGAACCTCTTGGCTTGTAGTTGAATGCTGCTCTTGGTAATCTTGTTACATTCATTCTTTCAACATGTGTAAACCATTTCTCTCTATATTCTCTGATTTTCTCATCCAATGGATATATGTTTAACTCTGTTCTTATATATTCATTCCTTATCCGATCCAATCTCGTGCAGCCTTTTGTTCTTCTAAGGAAGTTCATTTCTGCGCTTTGTATTCTACTTTGCAATTTTTTGGTCACTGCCCAAGTTTCGCTCCCATAAAGTAATGCAGGAACTGCAAATGTTTTATAAAACTTCAATCTAGTGTCTCTTCTTGTTTTATTCTTTAATGTTTTATGTATAGTTCCGCATATCATTTGAAATTTCGACAGTTTCATATGTATGTCTCTTTCAGTTTTTGTGTTTATAGTAAAATCAAAAAAATATATATCTCCCGCTTTTAATTGTAAGGCACAGAAAATCGAAGCCAGAATCCAGCAATGACAACCCACTGTTCGGAGCAGATGTACATCCCTGCATGAGTTAAGAGCAGAGTGAAGTGAGACGGGACGGGGCGCATTCGGAGGGTAGTGATGGTTATCCAATCTGCCAAACAGAAGTCGTATTACTTGACTATAGTTTAAATGAAAGATTTGGCGCTGGGATTTTCGTGTCTTGCAGTTAAAAACTGCAGATATTTATTTTTGGACACGGTATTTATGTATCACAACGCTTCTGTGGAATAAGTTTCAAGATTGGTTTCGGCATGCAATGGTTGACAGTTCCCTTGTTAGTAAAAAACATCACATTTGAAATGCGTCTTCAATAATAACATATGCGTCAATATTTTTAAGTAGTACCAATTCACTTCTTGTTTCCGCAATACAACAATGACGTCACGACCCACTATTTTAGTGTGCGCGAGCTATGCTCTGTTACATTTGTTGTGGAGAAAAGTTTTTAAAAAAACTTAAACAACGCTTACTTACTTACTCACTGGCATTATCGAACCCATAGGTTCATGGCCGCGCGGACATAAGCTCTCCATACATCCCTATCCTGAGCTAATGCTTTCCAATCATTCCCTGTATAATCTACTTCCCTCAAATCATAGTTAATATTATTCTCTCACACTTAAACAACAACACTGCACAGCTTGTTTTAATAATTTCTGCCAGTCAAGGATGAACTAATCATGGGTTTAATACCAATAGTACAGTCCATAAGGATTTAGTTATCACGATTTCTAATACCCCTTTCTAAACCTGAGTGCCGTATCGTGTATAACCATATTTACAGTAACATGTTACGGTCAATGGTACTCTTTTGTTCAAAAATTCTTGGAAATGCTTGGGTGTTTTCATCCCCATCCTCCTAACACCCTAGGGTGGCATGCAAATAAATGTCTCTACTCAAATTACTTCCAATCACTGGTGAGCTAGCTGACTCACCGTGAGCAAATGCAAAGATCGGAATTAGCCTACCCACTAACTGGTCATGCATGAAATGAAAGTCGTCCGTTTCGTAATATTGGTAAGAAATTTTACCCAGAAATCTCAGCGATTTTTAAAAACCACTTCCGTTATTTTCGTTCTGCGAGAGGAACGCATTTACGCTTGCGTCCCGCAAATAATACCGTGTACGACGACGTCTGCGTTGCGCAATATTACGCCGATTCTCCTGTTCTTCCAGTTGAATTCTTTGGTAGACTCTATCAAATTTCTCTTCTCCGCGTATATCCAAAACATGATCGAAGTCTTCAAGGTCAGATATCTTGGATAAAGCAGCAAGGTACGCGGCAAGGTTTGAAACTACATCGGTTCCCATCGGGTTGCTCACGATTCGTTTCTCTGCTAAGTCACCTCGCCAGGTAGCTTAGGAATTTCAACAATTATTATCGCATGAACAGATTTTTGAGTATGCAAAAACGTATTTGGATGCAACTTTCTCAGCACAATACAGGCAGAGCACGACTTTTACGGTCTAATGTGTTCATAGATTCGAGCCTAAGTGATTAATGGCGTAGACCATTGTTGAGCCATAGCCTCTCTTTTATCAGGAGTTAGTAGACCAAGTTCATTTTTAGTTACCTTAATTGTTCAAAGATGGCATGAGTGGCATGCTGTCAACACACTGACTCAATGAGACATCTAGCAGACAACTAAGGTATTACTAGGATGTTTGAGATCGGACGGTAAATTTTGCTTATGAGGCTTAGAGGCCTCTTCGTTCAGGCTTAAGGGTCTTTTACGAGGTTTAAAATCTTCAGACTCGGGACCCACGGCTTAAAGTTCCTCCCGGAGGACTTGCTCCTTGGATTTTTCCATCCTTAAAAAATTCATCTACCGCAGCCGGGTTTAAACCCGCGACCCTCGGAACCAGGGCAAGGAGCGTAACTTCTAGTCCACCGCGACCGATCAACAGTCACCATAATATGCAAGGGGGAAGACCGAGCTAGAGGAAAAGGTGAATATAGTCCACAGACGAGAAGAATGAAAGCAAGGGACGAAGGAGGGCACGGGGAATTGCAAGCGATACAATGACTTACTACGTGAGAATTTAGGAACAGTCCATTATGTCACTCATATCTGTAATTTATTTCAGGCGTATTCAATTTTATTTTTTATATTTTGTGTTTTATAGTAATTAATTTGCTCTTCTTATTCAGTTTAGTTACTTTATATTTTAATGTTTCGTAGTTCACTGTGAGGTGAGGGTGAGGATTAAAATTTTGAAGTGTGTCCATCAGACTCGGAACTAACACGCCCGCTCAGCGTCTAAATCAGGGCCGCCCAAACTTTTTAATGGGCCGGGCCAATAACTGATTGTGCGATTGATCGCGGGCCGGAACAACTTCTCGGCAACAGCAATCAGACACTTTTTCACAAATTCGCCATCAGAAAACGGTTTTCCATTTTCAGCAATTAGTTTCGAAACTTCATAACTCGCTCCGGTCACATTTCTTTGTCTTACACCACCACCCTGAATTAATAACTGCTGTTGTGCCGTAACTTTAGAAAGGAGCTCGTTCGCTTTCTCAGTACGCTCATCTCCTTTAAATTTATCAAAATGACTATGCTTTGTTTGGTAATGTCTTTTAATGTTATATTCTTTCACAACTGCAATAACATCGTTACAAATAACACATAACACTTTGTTTCCAAGCTCCTTCACAAAGTACTTGCTGGTCCAGGATTAGTTAAACTCCCTACACTCGGAATCAACTTTGCGTTTTGTTGAAACCATTTTCTCGCTTAAACACTATTTTACAACTAGTCTGTGCACAGGCTACTGTTTGATTGACAATATAACAAGCGAAACAATTAATGTTCACAGTTCGGAGTGGGGGAGAAAACGGTAAATAAGGGACAAATCATCTCTATTACTTTGTCCACCGCTGTGGTCTCGGGATAGCGTGCTGCCTTGTCACGCAGCGGGCCCGGGTTCGATCCCCGGTCGGGACAGTTTTTCTGGGTAAGGTTATTATCGGGGTTTTTCCTCACTTGTAAGACAAGTGTCAGGAGAACTTTAAGGCCTAAATGGTCCCCGAAATCATATGGCCATCGGAATCATCATAACTCATATTCATCTTGGGTTAAGCTTAGGATTAGGGACTCTCCTGGCACATCATCATCATCACCCATCATATCATTGGGACAACGTAACCCCGACTTCCAGGCGCCCCAACCTCAGAAGTGGGTTACAAGTACGCCATGCCAGGAGAGAAATCAGGAATGTCGAAAGACAACCTGGGGCATTTGAAAAAAAAAAAAAAAACTTTGTCAAGAGAAGCGGCGGCACTTCAAATCCACATTCCAGAGAGATGAATTTCACACAGGGATGTCCAAACTAGATGTTACATTTTAAAATCTAAATTAAAAATATACAATTAATTTGTTAATTTCAGCGTGGGGCATGCGAAAAGCCATGGCGGGCCGGATGTGGCCCGCGGGCTGTAGTTTGGACGGCTCTGGTCTAAATGAAGGTAAATTATAGTACAATCCTTCATGATATAATGTGCTGAGTATGAGATACCTACTGCTTTCATACACTTCGTCTGTGCACTGTACCTGTCTCTTTCTTAAACCGACCAGACTACCACCCTCTCTTAAAACGACCAGACAACTTAGTACTCACAGACTATAAATAAAACACTTTTATTACAATTTTCACAGATACCATGCATACAAATGGCACAGAAAATAAGCCCATTACCAGTAAAATTGATCAGTGGATCATGGTCCCCCACCGCAATGGATGAAAGAATCCCGTAATGGAACTGAAGGATATACCCGACTGAAAAGAAACTTCTTTGATCTGTATTCTCAATACTATATCAAGTAAGTATTAATATGTGTCTGTGGATTCTAGCGCAGATGACCTGATTTATTTATTTGTTTACATACAAATCTTCAATGTTTACTCATATTTCTTAGCCTAAAGTTTTGTTTATCTTCTCCATTCGACTCTATCCATCCACTCCACGTCCTCCAGTCCTCATTTTCTCATTTCAGTTCTTATTTCAAGCATCCATGAGTTTCGAGGTCTTCCTTTCTTTCTTGTTCCAGGTAAACACCATTCCAATGTTTCTCAGGGTAACCTTTCTTCTTGCATTCGCCGTACATGTCCATACCAAATTTATTTATTTATAAACAGGTTTACGATGTAATAAAAATCTTCCTGTGCCCGAAGCTTTTTTAAATTTTAATCTTCTTTCTCCATTCTTCTCCATCTTCGCATTCCAATTCTTCCAGATCAAGCTCTCTCGTACCTCTTCTTACATCATCAATCCATTTAAATCTAGGTCGACCTCTCTTTCCTTTCCCTTATGGAATCCATTCCAAAGCTTGTCTGGGCAATCTTGTCTCTGGCCCACACCAATTTGATTGCTTAATATTGTACACAATCTACTATTGAATATTTAATATTTATTTTTTCTTGTATGTTTTTTTTTTTATTTTCAATTTTTAAGATCTTGCTGTTCTCTTCAAGAAATCCATTTCCATCGACATACGTTTTTTGTTGAATAACCATACTTGAGATCATATGTGCCAGTACTTCTCACTATTGAATTATATATTTGTAATTTATTTTTTCTGGTTATACGTCTGTTCCATAAGACACCACTTAACTTTACTGACATTGCTCCACCTGATAATGTTATAAAAAAATGAAATAATGGATAAGTTAGAATTTTGCACATCAGTTAAGGAGCAAGGTTAGGACACTGTACTCAAAATAAATTTAGTTGAAAGAAATATTTGGACAGTACAGGGTGGTGATTCACAATAAGGATTACAGACTTAGGGGTTTTGTTGTTGGTAGAGGCGAATTAGTGGATATAAGGTTTCGACAAGGAACTCATGGCCGGAAACGTCCCAAAATTTCAGGCAAAATAAGTTTTGAAGATCGGGACACAATGAGCATTTTTCATTACACACGCACCTATAAGAACTGGGGTGTGCTCAATAATTTCTGCTGCCGCCAGAATTCGTGCAAGATCTTCCTCCGATTCGATAGGTGCAGTACAACCACAATTTAAAAATAAAATATTATTACGAAAACACCCAAAATATTCAAACACAGAGCGGACCGAGCGCCTGCTGGTCACCAGCAATCAATCCACTTAAAAATATTCAAACACAGAGCGGACCGAGCGCCTGCTGGTCACCAGCCATCACTACACTTAAAATATTCAAACACAGAGCGGACCGAGCGCCTGCTGGTCACCAGCCATCACTACACTTAAAATATTCAAACACAGAGCGGACCGAGCGCCTGCTGGTCACCAGCCATCACTACACTTAAAAGCACATAGCTAATCCATACTCACTTCAAAATTTACCGGGACAAATGGACTATGTCTAGGAATCCGGGGCTCCACGCAAGTGGTCCGAAGAACTATCCACCACCTGCTCGTGCAGGTCACTCTCTCTCTCTCTCTCTCTCTCTCCTCTCTTCTCTCTCTCTCTATCTATCAATCTATCTACCTACCTATCTATCTCTGGTTTCAGGGAAGTAGATCATAGAGGGGATATTGGAAAATATTAGCACAGGATAGGGATTTTGGAAAGTTTATGTTCGCCCAGACATGAATCTATTTACAACTAGAGGGGTAGAAGCGTATAACTCACCTTTCACCTCCTTTGCTGCCATCTCCAAATGCTGCTGTTTATTTATTCGATCTGAAAACATAGAAAAACAGCATATATGTTTTAGTTACTTAAAAAATATGAATCCTGTACATCGAATGCTTTACAATAAAAACATTTATTACTTTGAAGGCATGGAAGATCCCGGGTTCATTTCCACGCGAACATAAGTTCTCCACACATCCCTACATTAGCCTAATATTTTCCACTCATCCCCTGAATAATTTACCGTCCTCAAATCATGGCCAATGTCATTCTCTCACCTCATTCTTGGCCTAACTACTTGGCCTATATACAATGACTGAACATGAGATATCTTAGAAAATTATTAAAAGTAAATTTGAAGGAAATGACTATAATAATTAAAGCTATACAAAATTTATATGACAATTGCATGTCTAAAATTAAAATTGGCGGTAAATTATCACCTGGTTTTATGATAAATGAAGGTCTTCGTCAAGGTTGTTGTCTATCACCGACTTACTTACTTACTCACTGGCACTACACTGGTATATCCATCCATAGTAATTCTGCCCGAAGGCAGGTCCTTCACTGCAATTATAGCATTTTCATGCTATGCTTGTAGCTTTACTAGGGAATTGTGTAGGTGTGGTACCTTCCCGTTGCTTTCCACACCGGTGAAGGATGATGATGATGATGATGATGATGATGGCCATATGATTTCGGGGACCGTTTGGGCCTTAAAGTTTTCCTGACATTTGTCTTACTGGCGAGGAAAAACCCCGATAAAAACCTCACCCAGAAAAACTGCCCCGACCGGGGATCGAACACGGGCCCGCTGCGTGACAAGGCAGCACGCTACCTCGAGACCACAGCGGTGGACTTTGTGTATATGTACCTATTTTATCAGTTATTGCATATTTTTCAAGTTCCTGTCTTATTTCTATGTTCTTGATTCTGTCTTCCTTAGTGCATCCTTTAGCAGATCTCAAAAATTTCATTTCTGCCGCCCGTTATCCTACTTAGATCTTGTTTTTTATGTATCCAGGCTTCTGAACCATAGAGCAAGTATCGGTACTGCCAACGTTTAATAAATTACAATTGGGTCTCTCTTGTTGTTTTGTTATTTAGTGATCGTTTTATCGCACCACATATTCCTGGAATTTTGCTATTTTATTAGTTATATCATTATCATAATTAAATGAAATGTCACATCCTAGATAATTGAGATGGTTCACCTGTTCTATGATTTTGTTTCCTATTACTATTTTGGATCTGATTTGATTTTTCCCTTAGTTTTTTCTATGGATATTTTGAGATTATATTGTTCACATATATTATGTAGTTTAAAAATATTCATTTGAAGTTCGTCTTCTGTATTTGCTATTATTACCTGGTCATCAGCGTATAATAATATTTTCAAGTAGTGTGTTTTATCTAACTTCAATATTAATATGTTTTTACTAGGAGCTTGGACGCTTACAAGAGGAATGGATTACAATTCTGGGGATTAACAGCCCAAAATGAACCGTCGGTTGGACTGCTAGTTTACTATAACTTCAATAGCATGGGCTTCACTCCTGAAGAAATGAGAGATTTTATAGGATCTTCATTTGGTCCAAATCTTCACTCGAGAGGGTACGGACATCTGAAGCTAATGATTCTGGATGACAACCGGGTCTTCCTTCCCGGGTGGGCTAATGTGGTAAGTTTATTTTCATTTTTATATAATACAAGGCATTTAATGTAGGAGCTTCTTAGGGAAAGTAGCAGGTTAAGATACCATCTATGAGGCCAGGAACTCGTTTCAATTAGAGGCTAAGTAAACCCCATGGTCATGCGAATGGGGAAAATATTTAAGTCAGTTTAAAATTCCCGACTTCATCGGGACTCCAATTTGCGACCTTCCGGCTTGTAGCATAATTCCAAATATGCGTAATGGGAAAAATTAAATGTAATATGATATAGGCCCTATACAAATACACTAAAAAAAACAATATAAAGAAATGCAGAAGAAATTTCTGGAATTGTTAGAGAAATTTAAAGCTAAAAAAAAACTTCGCATGAATTCAGAACTTAAGTGTTACTTATCGTTATTATATTATTATTATTATTATTATCATTATCATTATTATTATTATTATCATTATCATTATCATTATTATCATTATTATTATCATTATTATTATCATTATTATCAGTATTATCATTATTATTATTATCATTATCATTATCATTATTATTATTATCAGTATTGTTATTATTAGTATTATCATTATTATTATTAGTATTATCATTATTATTATTAGTATTATCATTATTATTATTATTATCATTATTATTATTATTATTATTATTATTATTATTATTATTATTATTATTATTATTATTATAGTGGTTATGCTCCTTGCCTCTGGTCCCGAGGGTCGCGGGTTCAAACCCGGTCGGGGTCGATGGATTTTTTTAGGATGGAAAAATCCAAGGAGCAAGTCCTCCGGGAAGGACTTTAAGTCGTGGGTCCCGAGTCTGATGATTTTCAGGCTCGTAAAAGATCCTTAAGTCTAAATAAAAAGGTATCTAAGCAAAATTTGCCGAATTTTCACGTCCTAGTACTACCTTGGTTTCCTCGATGTCAGTACGAGGCGGAACGCTGACCACGGACCACTCAAATGACATCTATACAAAAACAAGTATAACTAAATTAGTAAGTTTCATATTCTTCCCTGTAGGGGGAGAGCGCCTAAATCTCTGTTAAGGGAAACATGGGCCTACAAGATACAAGATGATTATTATTATTATTATTATTATTATTATTATTATTATTATTATTATTATTATTATTATTATTAAGTAAAACAGACTCGTAATGGGAAGCACGGACTCGAATGTGTTAATAATAATGATAATAATAATAATAATAATAATAATAATAATCTTATTCACTTCAAGATGTAGGTGATTCGCCTGTTCCGAATTCACAAAGATTCCTTCCATTTTTTCCTATATCCGTTAATCCCTTTGGTTCATGACATACTACCTTGGGCAATCTTGTTTCTTCCATTCTCTCAACATGCTCTTCCCAGCCGATGCAGTATTGTTCAATTCTATCATTTATTGAATCTATTTGTAATTCACTTCTTATTTCTTCATTCATTCCATCCATAGTATTTCTGCCCGAAGGCAGGTCCTTCACTGCAATCATAGCATTTTCGTGCTATGCTTGCAGCTTTACTAGGGAATTGTGTAGGTGTGGTAGCTTCCCGTTGCTTTCCACACCGGTGAAGGATGATGATAATGATGATAATGATAACGATGATGATGATAAAGATGATGGCCATATGATTTCGGGGACCGTTTGAGCCTTAAAGTTTTCCTGACATTTGTTTTACAGGTGAGGAAAAACCCCGATAAAAACCTCACCCAGAAAAACTGCCCGACCGGGGATCGAACCCGGGCCCGCTGCGTGACAAGGCAGCACGCTACCTCGAGACCACAGCGGTGGACTCTTCATTCATTATGTGGTCCAATTTTGTGTATCTTTTGGTCCTTCTTAGAAAAGTACGGTAATTTCGGCACTTTGTATTCCACTCGAAGTCCTCTTGTTTGTTACCCTGAACTCACTACCGTATAAAAGTACCGGTATCGCCATTTTTTTGAAGAGAACTTCAGTCTTGTATCCTTCCTTGTTTTATGAGGGTCGTATGCAAATACATTACTCTCTACTCAAATTACTTCCAATCACTGGTGAGCTGAGATCGAATTAACGGCTGCCTTAACCGGTCATGCATGAATGTTGACGTTTTCGTAATATTGGCAACGAATTACCCAGAATTCTCAGCGATAAAACCACTTCCGTTATTTTCGTCTGCTATAGAGGAATGCATTTATGCTTGTATCCCGCAAATAATACCGTATACAAACACGTCTGCGACGCGCAATATTACGCCGATTCTCCTGTTCTTCCAGTTGAATTCTTTGGTAGACTCTATCAAATTCCTCTTCTCCGCGTATACCGAAAACATGATCGAAGTCTTCAAGGTCCGACATCTTGGATAAGTTTCAAACTACATCGGTTACCAATCGGTTCCCTTCGGGATTTTCACATAAGTTTATATCTTGAGCTACGATCTTAAGGTACCTTGTCAGGTAGCTTACAATTATTACCGCGTGAATAGATTTCTGAGTAAGAAAAATGTGTTTGAATAAAACTTTATCAGCAGAGAACGCCTTTTACTGTCTAATGCGTTCAAACATTCGACCCATTTGAAATTTTGATAATTTATTGTCTATATCATTTCTTGTTCCATATCCAGAAGACAATTCACAACCAAGATAATTAAAATTTAACACTTGTGATGACCTGTCCCAGGGCAGAATAATGTAAATGAAATAAAAATTATTATATTATTATTATTATTATTATTATCATCATCATCATCACTATCACTAGTATTATTTCTAGGGCTAGGATTTTTATGACATAAAAACCACGGAAATATGCAAAACATATAGGCCTATGCAGTTATGATCTAAAATTTACAATAATAGGTAGCTATATTGTAACATGAAAAATATGACCTAATAACATAATTATGTAATAATTTCAATTGTAAAATCAAATACTGAATCAGTTTGTCAATTAACTATTTATTTAAGAATACAATGCAAATGAGAAGCAAAGTAAAGTATGGAATTTGATATTGTAGCATGCTTTTCATTTTATTAAAATTATCAGTCGCGAGACAATACACAAATATTTGCTTAGGTACATACGCGAGGAAAAGGTACATGCTGTGAATTCTAACTAAATAGCAGAGGAAGACAGATTTTACAAGAAACAAAATTCTGAGAAATTTAACAAGTCAAATGAAGACAGAAGAAAGAAATTGTACTTACTTACTCACTGGCACTATCGAACCCGTAGGTTCATGGCCGCGCGGACATACGCTCTCCATACATCCCTATACTGAGTTAATACTTTCCAATCATTCCCTGTATAATCTACTTCCCTCAAATCATAGTTAATTCTCTAGTGCTCCGCTATTGTATAAAGTCCTAACATTCCATGTTCCTAGGAACATGTCCCTATGTTTGAGCCTTTGGCATGGGTTCCCTGAAGTAGTCCCTGCCCGGAGAACCGAATGGGGGACTATTTGACCTCCGGAAAATATTTACCCCAGTTGAACCCATGTCCGCATTTCTTGACGGTTGTATTTTTACGGTGAAAGATCGTCACTCTTTCGACCAAGGTACTTTATTCATCTGGCTTATCACCTTCGACCAATCCGGCATGGGTATCCCTATCGGCAGCAATGCTACCGCCGGCATAGCCAAGAAAGAAATTGTACGATGAAAATTCTTTGCTTCTTAAAAGAGTGAAAATATGAAGAGTATGTCCAATAAATTCCCTCCATGGTATCTTTACCTTGTCGTGGTGGAGTGGCTTGCGTGCTTAAATGATCCTAAGAGCTATGCCGGAGGTAGCATTGCTGCCGATAGGGTTACCCATGCCGGACTGGTCAAAGGTGATAAGCCAGACGTAAAAAGTACCTTGGTCGAAAGAGTGACGATCTTTCACCGTAAAAATGCAGCCGTCAAGAAATGCGGACATGGGTTCAACTGGGGTAAAATTTTCCGGAGAGCTCAGGATAGGGATGTATGCAGAGCTTATGTCCGCGCGGCCATGAACCTACGGGTTCGATAGTGCCAGTGAGTAAGTAAGTAAGTAAGTAAGATAGAGACACTGGGCCCGTGCCACGTGCATATGGAAAAGCCTAGACCTATCACGCAAATACGAGCGCCTCTCTGAACCGTCTCCATTTTTATCCTTGGTAAAGTTCGGTACAAAAACCGTTCTCGACTGTTATAACGTCCTAACCTCCCTTATAGCATAAATAACCATCGTTTTAAGGGGACCCGGAAGGCCACATGTGATGAAAAAAATCCATTTTCATTTTTTTATCAATTAAAATACTAGAAAGATTCCTCTTTAATATGGTATAATTACCTTGCCTGTATCTTGTTTCTGAGCGTGTTTATTATTTGTTTTAAATATTCCCCGACCCTTTAAAATGTGGGCGTGAGCCGTCAACTCTCTCCCATAGGTAGCATTCATTTTTTCAATATATAAAGAACATTTTCTTCTAAACTATTAAATCTAGAGACCTGAAATTTTCAGGGCTTCAATATAATAATAATAATAATAATAATAATAATAATAATAATAATAATAGCTTTATTTTACCTGGCAGAGTTAAGGCCTTAGGGCCTTGTCTACCACTCAACCAGGTTTAAAAAAATACAAAAGAAAAGTCTTAAATCTAAATTACAATTATATATATATATATATATATATATAAACGATTACAAGTTATGAATACAATACAATTAATATTTATAATGTATTTTGATTTACTCTAAATTTAACGAATTAAATATATAATATGTACAAGATATATAAAAAACGAGGAAACGATTAATGACATAGTATAAAATTAAATAAATAGAGCAAAATTAATTATTAGACAACAGGTAACTGTATAAGCGTGACTTAAAGTGCCAAGTGTGCGGCAACCCCTGATATCTTGAGGAAGGAGATTCCAGGAGCGGGCAGAGGCTACTGTGAAGGAAGTAGAGAATAGGAGGAAGTGCTATGAAGAGGAATTGTTAGCAGACTGCTATCTTGTGACCTAGTGTCAATATTGTGGTAGGAGGATAACTTCTCAAATCTGGACGCCAGGTAAGTAGGAATGTAGGAATTCAGAAGCTTGAAAAGTAGTGAAAGAGAGTGCAATTTACGTCTGTGAGTAAGACGGAGTTAAGAGAGGTTATTAAAGTGTTCGGAAATATGGTCATAACGGCGGATATTGAAAATGAATCGAACGCAAGCATTATGAACACGCTGCAGTCTCTGCGACAAAGCATAGTTTAGATCATTATATATAATGTCACAATAAGTGCTCATATACAATGTTTATCATATTGATGTTGTGATAGCTCAGTAATTAAAGAATTTAGGCTGCAAAATACAGTGTAAAAAACTGAAAGAAAATATTTGTAAAGAAAAAATCCTATTTTTGTTATAAATACATATCTGTATAAATCCTTATGATAGAAGACTCTAAATATATGAACCTTTCCCACTGTAAAAATTTCAACTTGATAGGATTATTAGTTCAGGAGAACATGTTCCTTACATTTAACATTATAAGTATAGGAAGTTCCGGGTCCCCTTAAGTTACAACTGAAGGGAATTATTAAATATTACTATTCTAATGTTATAGGTGATGAATGATACAGAAGTGAGAAGATATGTGTCTGGCATAGCCATTCATTCATATTTTGATTATCTGGATCCAACAGGACTGAAATTACGACAAACCCATAATGATTTTCCAGATAAATTTATGCTTTATACAGAAACATCTGTAGGTAAGTTTTTATATTAACATTTAGGCTGGAATTCAAGAAACAAGCTTTCCGCTTTCCGTCTCTCCTTGGTTAATTATGTGGGTCATGCAGAACCTACTCTAACTGGCTCACTCTATTCAACATCAAGTGCTGACAAATATTGATCAAAAAGAAGTTTTCGGGAACAATTGAAAGATGAGAACATCAACTTAAGGGATAATAATAATAATAATAATAATAATAATAATAATAATAATATTAATAATAATAGTTTTATTTTCCTGGCAGAGATAAGGCCATAAGGCCTTGTCTGCTACTCAACCAGGTTTTAAAAAATACAAAAAAAATAGTCGTACATTTAAATTACAATATAGATAAACGATTACATGTTATAAATACAATAAAATTAATATTTATAATGTATTTTGATTTACTCTAAATTTAAAGAATTAAATATATAATATGTATAAGATATATAAAAAACGAGAAAAAATATTAATGACAGTATGAATTTAAATAAATGGCACGCCGTAGCGTAGTGGTTAAGGCACTGAGCTACAAGCCGGAGGGTCGAGGGTTCAAGTCCCGTTGGGGTCAGGATTTTTAAACTGACCCAAACCCTCTGGCGGCACCATGGCCGTGGGGTCGACTCAGCCTCTAACTGAATTGAGTACCAGACGCTTGTTCTGGGGGTAAAGGCGGTCGCCACGCAGGGCTGACAATCCGGCTGACATAAAGTGCCGATTGTCTAGAACAAGTAGGAGCCTTAACCTCCTACTACCCCAAGGGCCTCCGGGCCTGTTGTGGGATCACTTTAAAAAGAGAAAAATTAATTATTAGACAACAGGTAACTGTATAAGCGTGACTTACGACTGGGATACGGAGATGGCATGGCCTAGAGAGCTTGGTTCTTCAATACCGGCCTTAATTTACTATATCTCTCGTGATAAATACATAATAACGATATAATATTAAAAATGGGGACTAAAGGTAAGTTGCATTGACTATTGCATGCGAGCGGCAAGCCTAAATACTGTTACGACTTTTGAATTGCGCGGGCGAATCGCTCTGGCGAGTTAGATTACCCGCAAGCCGGCAGAATTGTCTGGAGTGTGTTGCCACACGTTTCTGCTGGTGTCTCTCCCTTCTTTAGAGAAAGATGGATGCTAGAGGATTCTGGGCATCGAACTGCCTAGAAGCTGTTTCTGGATATTTCCTCGCGCCTTATATAAGGGCGGAAGCAGGAGACCGCAGTCAGTCTGTGGCAGCGAGTTTTATGGTAAACAGTATGACGATAAGTTGTGGCGAATTTATTTATCAGTGAGTGACACATTTTTCTAACTGAGACAGGAATTAAAAGAAGATTATTTCGGGAATTGTAATTGGAATAGAATGAGTAACACTAAGGAATTAGGACTGGAAGTAAATATCAATAAAACTAAATATATGGTCACACGTAGAAATACATTATATAATGGAAATGGACAGCTAATAACAAATAAGGGAAATTTTGAGGAAGTGGCTGAATTCAAATATCTAGGAACAATAATGCACAAAGAAATTATACATAGGCTCAATTCTGGAAATGCATGCTATTATGCATTGCAGAGACTTTTGATGTCCCAACTCCTTTCAAAAAATGTTAAGCTGAAAATATATAAAACTATTATTCTACCAGTTATATTATATGGGTGCGAAACATGGACTCTTACTTTAAGGGAGGAAAGGAGATTACGAGTATTTGAGAATAAAGTTCTTAGGAAAATTTTTGGACCAAAGAGAGATGAACAGACAGGTGAATGGAGAAGACTACATAACAATGAACTACATGGTCTTTATAGGAGGCCAGATATAATAAGAACAGTTAAGTCCCGTAGACTGCGATGGGCAGGACATGTTGCGCGTATGGGGAATGAAAGACGTGCATGGAAACTTCTTGTAGGAAAGCCAGAAGGAAAACGCCCAGTTGGTAGACCAAGAATGAGGTGGGAGAACAACATTAACTATGATTTGAGGGAAGTATATTATACAGGGAATGATTGGAAAGCATTAGCTCAGGATAGGGATGTATGGAGAGCTTATGTCCGTGCGGCCATGAACCTACGGGTTCGATAGTGCCAGTGAGTAAGTAAGTAAGTAAGTAAGTAATAATCACAAATAGGAATGAGATGCACAAAGAAATTAAACATAGGCTCAATTGTGGATATGCGTGCTATTACGCATTGCAGAGACTCTTGATGTCCCAACTCCTTTCAAAAAACGTTAAGCTGAAAATATATAAAACTACTATTCTACCAGTTATATTATATGGGTGCGAAACATGGACTCTTACTTTAAGGGAGGAAAGGAGATTACAAGTATTTGAGAATACAGTACTTAGGAAAATTTTTGGACCAAAGAGAGATGAACAGACAGGTGAATGGAGAATACTACATAACAATGAACTACATGGTCTTTATAGGAAGCCAGATATAATAAGAACAGTTAAGTCTCGTAGATTGCGATGGGCAGGACATGTTGCACGTATGGGTAATGAGAGACTTGCATGGAAGCTTCTTGTTGGAAAGCCAGAGGGAAAACGCCCAGGTGGTAGACCAAGAATGAGGTGGGAGAATAACATTAACTATGATTTGAGGGAAGTAGATTATACAGGGAATGATTGGAAAGCATTAGCTCAGGATAGGGATGTATGGAGAGCTTATGTCCGCGCGGCAATGAACCTACGGGTTCGATAGTGCCAGTGAGTAAGTAAGTAAGTAAGTAGGGTAGGGTGGGGCTATTTTGCGCATTTCAAATTTAAATCAGTTTTATATTTATCTTTTAAAAAATTGATATGTTTAATTACTCTATAATTAAAGCTTATTTACTTACCTATATAATGTAATATTAATCATCCTTAAATACTAGTATAACACTGAATAAAAAAAACTTATAAAATGTCTTGTACTATACACCTTATGTAAACACAGTGGGGCTAATCCACGCATGTAGAGGGGCTACTTCGCGCACTAAACTTATCATCATAAACAATTATCACACGCAAATTGTTTCTTCCCAACTGCACCCACACACAGTTCGTGGAACGAATTCATACAGTTATTGACACCTGATCCACTCTCCCATTCTTAAAGACTTCTCAGAGAAGTATCTCGGTTCACAAAAAGAGCATGACACATCCTTCATCCGTCTCGTTATTTGGAGGCAACGGAATCTGTCCGTAGAACCTGTATAGAAGCTGTTTGAAAAAGGCCATCTACACAGGAGGAAGGCAAAAATCACAGTCAATGAGGCCGCGGAAGGAAGTGCAGGAGGGAGAACAGATCACGTGGCATTACTCATTTCGCTCTTGATCTTCAAGTGAGAATAATATCTAATCGGAAAACTGGAAGACTTCTCTACTCATTTCACCAACAGACTACAGTTTTAGCGCCCTTTTAGCTGTTATTTCCACATTCGAGTCGGACATCAAATGTTTCGAAGTCCGCTTAGGCTGGCGTTTAGCTCTGCAGTCAAATTTATTTATTCGTTTATTATTTTTTTTTTGGATGTAAATTTATTGTTGGTCCGTTGTCGTAGATTCACAAGTAAAAGAACCTCAAGCCTTAAATGAGAGGCATAAAAGCAAACTTTACCGGCCCATTGGTGCCCAGTTTTGAACTTCACGCTAATGACCAGAATTGTTAAAGAGCGTCTGTGAATGAAATATTATGGCTACTAATTTACATTTTCTCCTCCTCCATGGCATGGAGAGCGTAGATG
This sequence comes from Diploptera punctata, assembly GCA_030220185.1. Lineage (NCBI taxonomy): Eukaryota > Metazoa > Arthropoda > Insecta > Blattodea > Blaberidae > Diploptera > Diploptera punctata. The sequence goes on along the minus strand of JASPKZ010004681.1, from coordinate 74,144 downwards.
ACCCTTAGCCTACCAGCCGACTGCTGGGTTCATATCCACATGTGTTAATCATAGAGAAGAACGATAATCCTGCCAGGTGTCACATGTGGTCAGCATGTCAGGCATCCCAGTCGCCAAAGCTGGTTTTCTCAATCTGCAACCGCTACTAATTGTAGCTACCCACATTTGTAAAGATGCTGGGTGGGCACTGGACCCATACTGACCGAAATTCCAATAGCTTTTTTTTTCGTGGGGATTGGAACCGCTTAGCAACGAGGCATAATGCCTTACGACGCTCAGCTACGAGAGGCACATACTACTTCTACTAATTTTAATTAACGTAATGTGTTAGTAACTCAATTTTTATACAAAATGTGTCTTAATTTAGTGCGTAAAATAGCCCCATCATCGGTGCGCGAAGTAGCCCCATATTACAATACGTTAATAAAATGTTTATTATGCTCAAGTCACTTAAGTATCACTATCTGCTCTCTTTAAATTAATATTCTAAGACCATAACCTACATGCAGCTCTATTTTAAAGCTAAAATAATTTCAAATGCGAATGTCATAGCTTAATAATTGAGACTGTAATGTTATTCAAACAGGTAAGAAGACGGAATACGGTTTACCTCGCACAACAAAAGAATTTTTCTCGGAAAAACGGTTCTATTCACAAAAAAAATATTTTCACTACTGAAGGGGTGACAAAACGGGATTTTTATAAATACCTACTTCGACCTTCAATAGACCAAGGTATAGCTGTCAGAGTCAATGACACTATCAGTGCGTGAAAAAGCCCCATGCGTAAAATAGCCCCCTGGTACCCTATAGAAGTTTGTTAATAGATGAAGAATTCGATAAAGTGTTCAGTGAAAGTTTTAAATAAATACATTGTGCTTATTATGCCTAAATAACCAGAAAAATCGAAGCAATCACGGCACAATACATTAACTTAAATACAACAGCAATTCGAATTTGTACTAGAGCATGACATTAAATCCTTATAGGATGAAGAAGGGCTACAACTCAATGGTATTTAATAAGCTGTTAGTTTATGCTGATGATGTAGTATTATTAGGTGATAGCGAGGAAATACTAAGGGTCGCGCACATTCTATTGAGTAACACTAAGAAATTTGGGTTGGAAGTAAACATCAATCAAACTAAATATATGTTCACACATAGAAATGTCTTATATAGTGAAATGGACAGTTAATGACAAATGAGGGAAAATTTGAAGAAGTGGTTGAATTCAAATACCTAGGAACAATAATTTCAAACACGAATGCAGTGCAGAAGAAAATTAAAAACCCGTTCAATTCTGAAAATGCATGCTATTATGCGACCCATGTCCCGCTGTCTCTCATGATAGAGAATTATATATAAGGAAGATAAATATACATTCGTGCTAGGAGCTTGAATGGCGCGGTTGGTAAGCGCTGTAACGTATAGGGTCAGAAGTATTGGGGTTCAAATCTCAATTCAGGAGTTTATTTTTATTCTCATTGATAAGGAGGGGCACGCCATAGCATAGTTTATTAAGGGCACCCGGTACTAATTTCCTTGCAATTTGATTTAAAAATATGTAACATAGAAAAATATTTCTTTTTCAGCTTCTTCTTAAGTTATGTGCATGAATATTATGTCACTAATTAAACAAGTCTTCCTCAACATAATGACACTCTCGTTAACTTTTTAGACATATTTCTCCATGAGTAATTAAAAATACAAAGAAATGAAAATAAAAAATCCAACTTCTTAAAAGTATTGTCTTGATACAATTTTCTCAAAAACTACGTATCCAAATGTTTCTAAAATTCAGTATGTTATTGTCCATAGTTCATTTGACAACAACAAGCTTTGCTTGTGTTCAGATATGGATTGTGATTTATTTTTTAAAAATTCAAAGATCAAACTTTTTTTTGTTGTTAAAAATGTTAAATATTTTTAATTTAACAAATAGAATTGACATGAGAAACAACTGGTATGAACATGTTAAGAGAATCCCTACAGATAGAATCCCTCAGCTGTTATTAAAGTACAAACCAATAGGACATAGAAATGTTGGACGCCCATTTACTAGATGGGAGGATTCATTAAATCCCACTTGATGTGAAAACAGGTCAAAAGGCCTAATTTCATGAAGCAGAAGAAGAAGAGAAGAAAATGTTTCAAATATATATATATATAATAATAATAATAATAATAATAATACTTTATTTATTCTGGCAGAGTTAAGGCCATAAGGCCCTCTCTTCCACTCAACCAGCACAAATACAAATAAATATTCGACAAATATAGATATACTTACTTACTTACTCACTGGCACTATCGAACCCGTAGGTTCATGACCGCATGGACATAAGCTCTCCATACATCCCTATCCTTAGCCAATGCTTTCCAATCATTCCCTGTATAATCCACTTCCCTCAAATCATAGTTAATGTTATTCTCCCACCTCATTCTTGGTCTACCAACTGGTCGTTTTCCCTCTGGCTTTCCTACAAGAAGCTTCCATGTAAGTCTTTCATTCCCCATACGTGCAACATGTCCTGCCCATCGCAGTCTACGAGACTTAACTGTTCTTATTATATCTGGCTTCCTGTAAAGACCACGTAGTTCATTGTTATGTAGTCTTCTCCATTCACCTGTCTGTTCATCTCTCTTTGGTCCAAAAATGTTCCTAAGTACTTTATTCTCAAATACTTGTAATCTCCTTTCCTCTCTTAAAGTAAGAGTCCATGTTTCGCACCCATATACACTATACTAATTATAAACAGTTAAAGATACAAAAAATGTAGCAATGTAAATGTCATGTACAAACAACATTTTATAGGGTAATAACAATAATGATACGATAATAATAATAATAATAATAATAAATATAAATATGATAAATTATACGAGAAACACCAATTAATATATATATATATATATATATATATATCTTACACTGGATAATATTGAAGTCGAGTTTAGAGCAAATATAAATTTAGATTTCTTTTAAAAGATGCCAATGTCACTTTCAAACACTACCAACAGCACAAAGATAAATTTACCTTATTATTATAGAACTCTTTAAACTGCATATCCATGCCAAAAATTATTTTCTTATCTTTTATAGTTTCAGAGAAATGTGTACCAAAATATGGAAAAATACAAGTTACGGGAAAATGAAAAAAAAAAAAATATATGCACATTGGCAGAACGCTGACACGTCATTTTTTAAAAATTAATTTTTATGGGTTTCAATATCCAAAATCGACAAAATAATATTACACATCGATAAAATAGACCTTCGTGGATTTATTTAAACAAAGAGAAAACATATTTTTTAACCCAAATAAGTACTGGGTGCCGTTAGAACAATATGATTGAAACTGGAAGGACAGGACGAGTTCCCGGTGGGGTCATGATTGTTAAACTTGTTCAAACCTACTCGCCGCACCATGGCTTTGGGGTCGACTCAGCATCTAAAGGAAATGAGTACCAGGTGCTTGTTCTGGGTGTAAATGCGACCTTCACGCAGAAGTGACAACCCAGCTGACCTCAAGTGTCGAATGTCTAATATATATTATACACGCTGTATGTAAAAAAAAACTCCTGGCGCGATAGGCCTACAAGGCCCTTAGCCTACCAGCCGGCTGCTGGCCTCACATCCACATGTGTCAATCACAGAGGTAGATGATAATCAGCCAGTGTAGGGGTGACATGTGGTCAGCATGTCGAGTCCCCCAGCCGTTATAGCTGGTTTCCTCAACCTGGAGCCGCTACTTATTGTAGCTACACAAATGCATCACGATGCTGGGTGGGCACCGGTCCCATACTGGCCGAAATACCATGAGAAAATTTCTTCCCCCATGGAGACCCGAACCAGCTCAAGCCCCGCAGCTCTGCGCCAAGGCTTCCTACCTTAACCACTCGGCTAAGGCGCGGGACACGGTGTATGTAAGCATATACATAATTTTGTGATAGTCATTTTCGGTGACTACTAAGATCGGTAAAATTTAAAAAAATATATATTTTTTTTATTCCTTCGAAATTCGCTAATAACGTGTAAAATTTCTGTTCCAGTGCCAATTATGGATGTAACAACAACTCCTGATTCAAATGCTGTAAGGTTGGGAAACTGGCAACGTGCTCAAAACTACACGTCTAATATTATTCAGGTATGAATATATACAGCGTCTCTATAAAGTTCATAACGTTAAAATTTGATATAGTACTTAAACAAATAAATATGATTTGATTTAGAATTACTTACATTAAGTAAAACTTTAATACAAGTGTGTCTAAATGACACAAAGAGTAGGGTGCGTGTAGGTAAACAGTTTTAGGATACATTTGAAATTGCTTCTTCTAAGATAATCAAATTCAACTGTTCTAATTTTATTATTTTGTAATTCCGTCAAAGACCAAGTTTCACTTCCACATGACAAAATATTCTGTATTATGATCTTATATATGTTCATTTTAGTTTCATTTGTAATATTTTTGTTCCTAATTATTCTATGTAATGTCTTAGCTGCATTTTTTTTTTTTTGCCATTGCAATTTTAGTCTGTACATCTCTCTCACAGGTACCTAAATAATTATTGACCCAAGATATTTTAAATTTTCACATATTTTTATTTTCCCTATTTCGAGTATGATGGTTATGCACATCCTTTCCCAAACACGTACATTCTGTTTTCTGTAAATTTATATTCAGTCCCCATTTTGTATATTCTTCCATATTAGTTCTTCTTCTTCGGCTTTCCCCCACTTATAGATTTGCCGTCTTCAGTTTCCATTTATCTCTATCATTCCAATCTCCCTCTTCCAAAATTCCTATCACCCATTATAGTTCTGACGTAGGTTTTCCATTTCCATCTTGGTTTGCCAGGTTTATTTCTTCCAGGGAGTGACCATTGGTATATATTTTTTCGTCATCTTTCATTTTCCATTCATTGTACATGGCCATACAATTTAAGCGTTTGATTTTCAATCCTCTTAACAACAGATGTGGTGACATTCATTTCTCTCCAAAGGAATTCATTTCTTATTTTATCCTGTCTTGTTTTTTGGAGGCTTCTTCTAAAATAATCAAATTCAACTGTTCTAATTTTGTTCTTTTGTAATTCCGTCAAAGACCAAGTTTCACTTCCATATGACAAAATATTCTGTATTATGCTCTTATAAATTTTCATTTTAGTTTCCTTTGTAATATTTTTATTCCAAATTATTCCATGTAATGTCTTAGTTGCATTTTTTCATTGCAATTTTAGTCTGTACATCTCTCTCACAGTACAAAGTAATTAAACATAGGCTCAATTCTGGAAATGCATGCTATTATGCATTACAGGGACTCTTGCACCAACTTCTCTCAAAAAACCTTAAATTGAAAACATAATGATTATGCTCCGACCCGGCCGGGGTCGATGGATTTTTTAGGATGGAAAAATCCAAGGAGCAAGTCCTCCGGAAGGGACTTTAAGCCGTGGGTCCCGAGTCTGCAGATTTTCATCCCATGCAAAAAGGGTTGTTTGTTATTTGTACTCCAATATGAATGTTAATATAATTTCAGGACTTGAACAACTTTGTGATTGGCTGGATAGATTGGAACATGGTGTTGAACACAGAAGGAGGTCCTAACTGGGTAGGAAACTACGTGGACGCGCCGATCATTGCAAATGCCAGTGCCAACGAATTCTACAAACAACCGCTGTTTTACTCGATGGCACATTTTGCTAAGTTCGTCACACCCGGATCAAGGCGTATTGGATACAGAATTTCAAATAATACTCTTGTAGAGTGTGCGATTTTCCTTAGACCGGACAACAACATCGCTATCGTTCTACAAAACAGGTAAGCAATTACTTCTTAGAACATATTACTCGCAGTACTGTGTTGTCACTTCCCGTCTCCCGCGTTGTGTTATATGATTCAGAAGAAAGAGCTAGCAAATACTGCGTTTTTTAATCATCCAACACCTTCAGAAAGTGAATAATCCGGCAATCGTGTTAATACTGTTAAATAAATAGTCCCTCCATTGCCTTCTGCTTTACAAATTTGTCAATTCCCGCCTCTTGTGTTATGTTATCACCAGCATCAAGGAATACCTAGGAACAATAATCACAAATAGGAATGAGATGCACAAAGAAATTAAACATAGGCTCAATTCTGAAAATGCATGCTATTATGCATTGCAGAGACTTTTGATGTCCCAACTCCTTTCAAAAAACGTTAAGCTGAAAATATATAAAACTATTATTCTACCAGTTATATTATATGGGTGCGAAACATGGACTCTTACTTTAAGGGAGGAAAGGAGATTACGAGTATTTGAGAATAAAGTTCTTTAGGAAAATTTTTGGACCAAAGGGAGATGAACAGACAGGTGAATGGAGAAGACTACATTACAATGAACTACATGGTCTTTATAGGAAGCCAGATATAATAAGAACAGTTAAATCCCGTAGACTGCGATGGGCAGGACATGTTGCACGTATGGGGAATGAAAGACGTGCATGGAAGCTTCTTGTAGGAAAGCCAGAGGGAAAACGCCCAGTTGGTAGGCCAAGAATGAGGTGGGAGAACAACATTAACTACGATTTGAGGGAATTAGATTATACAGGGAATGATTGGAAAGCATTAGCTCAGGATAGGGATATATGGAGAGCTTATGTCCGCGCGGCCATGAACCTTCGGATTCAATAGTGCCAGTGAGTAAGTAAGTCAAGGATTATATCTTAACCCATTCGCTTCAAAAGACGAGTTAGACTCGCCGGCAGTTAAATGACCTTCAACTCACAAGACGAGGCACAATCGCTTAACTCTGCTTTTATATATTTTGCAATATTTTGTACATCCCTTGGCAGGGTAATCTTTTCTTAACATTTATGAATAGTAGAGGAATGCGTTTTGTCCTCAACCTTATTGTGATCTCAAGTACCGTTATCATTTGTTTGTTTTGAATGTCTGAAAATATACAATATAATTTACGGTAACTTAAATATGGTTTCTGGGAAATGCATGGAACATTTAAACTAAAGCGAATGCGTTAAGATCTGTTTTGTTTTCGTGTTAGAATTGATGTCCATCTATTACTGGGTCTTCCTACATTTCTTCATCCCAGCAGTCTGTAGTGAATAATCTGTTTGGGGATTCTGTTTTATCCATTCTGTTGATGTGGTCCATCCATTCGTCACTGAATTGTGCAATCCTGTCTAATAACTAGAATATATTTAGTTCTGTTCGTATATCTTCATTTAGATTCCGATCTGCTATTATACAGCCAGCCACACTCCTCAAGAACCTCATTTCTGAGTTTCTATTCTTCGTTCCTGGTTTCTAGTTAATACCCAGTGTTCATATCCATGTAGTAGTGTTGGAACCATCACTGTTTCATAACATTTTAAAAGCGGCTCCTATCTAGTTCCTTTGAGACTTCGTTTTACGGCGCCACACACATAATTGATCTTGTATTGACTAAGACTTTCACGGCCGGAGTTGCTATAATGATCTTGAAGAAGATTTCCGGGCTGTAGGCCGTGGTCTCGAGGCTTCAAGTTCCCCGACGTTTCGCCAGAGACTGCGTCTGACATTCTCAAAGGGTTGTCTCAAGACAATCCTTAAAAATAACCCTTGAGGATGCCAGACGCAGTCTCTGGCGAAACGTCGGGAAACTTCAAGCCTCGAGACCACGGCCTACAGCCCGGAAATCTTATTTATTGATCTTATTAATTTTGTTTGCAAAGTTTTAAATTTTTCTATATGACACATTGTATCCCAGATCTTATTTATTTTGTTTGCAAAGTCTTCAATTTTTTTATATATGACACATTGCATACCAGATAATTAAAATTGCTCACATATTCCATTATTTTATTCTCTAATCCCTCAAAAAAAACTAAAACTTTTTGAAGTAGAGCGTTGAGTTGTAAGGTGGTGATTTTTTAAAACCAGGCCTGCAGAACTTCAGCGCTCCTTCTTCATGTTCAGTAAGTTACCACGGCTATGTGATTGAAGATCAATGGGATCTGACAGTCTTGCTTTACCTCGTTCTGCTGCTGACAGTACTCCTACACACAGTTTGATTCCCACATACATTTCGTTGTGTCTGTGAATGTTTGAAGTTGTCTCCTGCTCAGCTGCAAGAAATTTAATCACAGCTCTCTACTTTGTATGATGTTTCATGAGCAGTCACCATTTAGAACTAAAGTACATCGGAATATATTGAAACTTTTGATGCTATAAAGGAGGATTGAATATACGTTTGTAAAGTTGCGTTCATTTCCAATTAATGACAATCGAGAAGTAAAATCATTTCCATTACTTACTGAACGACCTATATGGTTTATCATGTCCAGAAAATATTATTGCTCTTATGAGAACACTACTGCTACTTGACGCCTCAGATTGAGTAACAGAGATGGAAATATATCGCCCTCTTCTCAACGATGCATAAGTACAGCAGCAACATAATTTTATGGAACAATTATCCCGCCATAGCCTGTCCCAAGCCAGGTTGAAAAAGGGTGAGGGGGAGGAGTAACACCTCGTAAAAAACCTGGTTCAGCTTGCCCAGCTGATAGTACCTTGTGAGGGCCCCTTGCCAGGGTTTCGGTGAAGACCTCAACGGGAGATACAGCGGAGAAGGAGTCCTTCGGTACGGTGCACCTGATGGAAGAGGCAACTCTACATCTACTGCCTTGTAGATTGACAAAGGGCGGATAGGGTTCGTTAGTCCTGAAAGGATATAAATAAAACGGGGCAAGCTGAGCTCTGGAGCTTGGTGAAGGCAATCGGCCTAGGGAGGAAACCCCGAATAATAAACCCGCCATGAAAACGGGCTAGCAACCCACTTCAAGGTGTATCTTATACATTGCTCGCAGTCCCAAGGATCAAGGCTAAAGAAGATAGACCAATGGACGGGAGAAGAACAAGAGGAAGACCAGCCAAGATATGGTTAGACAGTGCATGCACATCCAATACGTCTTCCTCCGAGGAGTGATTTTGGAAATAAACAGGATTATGTTTAAGAGGAAGAAGAAGAAGAATTATCTTCACTACTGCTACTAAATCTAATTCGTTATCATTCTAATGTGGTTACTACAGAACAATTAACATTTAGAATCGTATAGAGTATGATCTCAGAAAGGCCAATAGCTTCAGAACATTCTATACCATACGTGATATTGGCTTAACTTTGCAAGAAATTTATAGGAAGAGACTGTTGTGCTCACCTCTATCACTCGCGCCAGTGTTGTAGGTGTTTCTTCACCAGATGTTAATAGGGATAAGGGGGAAGAAGAAAACTTACAACAGTGTGGGTTCTTTCTTTTGTAAATGGACATAAGCAGTCTAGGATCTACGCTTATATCTCCATCTCTCTCTTTGCCAAGTTAAGTCAGACATATAATAGTTGCGTCTCTTTTTGGACCACGGCTATACGTGACAAAATAAATTTCGTTGAAAATGGATGGTTAGTGGCATCTCCGCTAGCTGCTGTTCCAATAATTGAGTTCACCCCTAACTTTATTAAATAATTGTGTGATAATTATACGTTCCATACTGGTACTTTTATATAAATCGGGCACCCATTTTCTTGGCAAAGTTATGTCAGAAACTGATTAACTTAATTATTTATTTCAAATGAAATAACCAATAAATCAATCTCGCATAAAAAGACACGTTTACTAGACGTAATTGTTCCATAAGAGCTATAGTTTTTTTCTAGACGTGAAAACTCCTATTTTTATTATATACAACTTTCCTCATTAGATGATTGCCTCAAGGACAAAGTGATACAGACAATTAATTTTTGGAATTGATGAAATACATTTTGTAAATACATTTAAATAATTCAAAATGTAGGCATAATTGAAGTATACATACTATAAAGTAGAAATTTTGTAAATATGGTTTCTTAAATTTGAAATTGATCCTCTAATGGCAGCGATGGCAAATTTTAGAAAGATACACCCTGTCCAAATCTAAGGAATTCCAAAATTTGGCTAAGAATCCTGGTATAGTACCTCTTGCCCCGATATATGCCTATATCTATTTATTAATTTATTACTTTGTTTACAGGCAAAACAATGACGTCAATGTAGTTGTTCTGGTTGATGATAACCAGAGAATAGTGATACCAACACAAGCAAATTCAATGCATTCTGTAATATACAAGTCATCTATAAAACACAACCGAAACAAGTGATAACAACATAAGTATAATAACTTGGACATCGATATTTCATCATCATCAAGCTGTAAAGAATAAAGGCCTAGAGGCCTGTTCCGGTCTCATTATCCACTCTAGCGGAAATTTAAGTTATTAAATTCGACTATTCTTTGCCATGATACTACGTATGATATACAAATATTTCATCAGAGAACAAGTGACTCCTAGCGTCATACTGACCAATGTGATTACACATGTCCCGCTAGAGCCAATTGCCAACATGTTTACTCACATGTAAGGGGATTATATTTCAGGAGTTCATCTATATTAGTGAACATGTTAGGGTGAGAAAATGGGCAAGTTAGGATGGGAAAATGGAAGAGTTAGTGTACACCAGATTGGTTTTCTGTTCACTTGTGTGTTTGAGTGTTTTTGTTATAAGTTGGCTACATTGTCTGAGCAATGACTAATACATCACTTACATTGTAAACATGGTAATTTTAGGTGGTTTTCAGTTCAACTTCTCCAACTTCATTTTAAAGGATTTCTCACATTTGTTTGGAAAATAATCATCATATATATTTCTCTCAGGTAATAATTCACGTACTGCAACAATAATTTGTGTGTTTTCCTTTATATATATATATATATATATATATATCACCGCTGTGGTCTCTAGGTAGCGTGCTGCCTTGTCACGCAGCAGGCCCGGGTTCGATCCCCGGTCGGGGCAGTTTTTCTGGGTGAGGTTTTTATCGGTTTTTTTCCTCAGCTGTAAGACAAGTGTCAGGAAAACTTTAAGGCCCAAACGGTCCCCGAAATCATATGGCCATTATCATCATTTATCATCCTTATCATTATCATCATCATTCTTCACAGGTTGAAAGCAACGGGAAGCTACCACACCTACAATTTCCTAGTAAAGTTGCAAGCATAGCATGAAAATGCTGTGATTGCAGTGAAGGACCTACCTTCGGGCTAAATTACTATGGATATATATATAATTATGTATGACACGACATAACGGAGCGTTTACCTCCAGTCAAAGCAGCACTGGGTTTCTGCGTCGCACGGATATAGATCAATACTAATAAAATTCATTGTTAAAACCGTTGAGGTGGATAGTCATAAAATAAAATAAGTTAAAATATACCTTCTTAGGTAAGATCACGACAACACCACATTAGGACCAGCAGCATCAACCATCATACTAGATATGGTAGCGAAGAAGGACCTGCTGAAGATGGAACTGATGTTCCGAGGGGCCTACAGGCATGAAGAATACATATTTTATAAGTTAAGGACGACGGATCTTACCTAACAAGGCTATTTTACGGATATAGATATTAACCATTGTATAGTGAGGAACAAATAGCAAATGAAGCAATAGCCCAGCTTACTTAGGGTGATAGCTGCAGTCTCCTCTACCAGCGATAACCCACTATTGCCGACGATATTGTTAAACTGTGATGCCTGGACTCCAGAGACCTCTGGCGATCGACAGGAGGTACTAACAAATTACAGATTGCTGTATTACCGACATATATAAACAGCGCCATCTGTTGGATTTTCAGAAAATTATCTCGTTAGCTCAGTCGTTATTTTCGGCGTTTACTATACGACAAGTAAAATATTTTCCCCGCAGGATTTATTATTAAAAATAATATTTCACACCATATTTTGTCTCGTTTTAGACTGATTTCGGAGAAATCGTTACACCATTCCTAGTTTTTACTCTAACGTTGTTCTTTTGTGGTGATTCGATATTTCCTTCAATGATAGAACAATGGTCCAGCAAAAGTTGACGATGGAATACTAATTTCTCCCAAATCGTTCTAAAAAAACAAAATACAGTAAAACCTGTCTATGAAGGAACATGAAGATTCCTTAAATATATTTCCGTCTTGACAGTTTTCCTTCTTATAAAGGGTTCCCAAATTACAGGCTTGGATTTCCTCACGCTGTGTAAGGGTTTTACATGCACGCTTTAAAGGCATAACATATTGACTGAAATACAAACAAAATAGTGTATGTAACACAGCTCATTTTGCACGGCAATACAAAACAACTTTATTACACAAAAACGAGAAGGAATTCAACTACAGGAAGACTGAAGAGTTTCCCAACTCCCTCGCAGGTAACGTAAGCAGGCAAGAAAAACCGAGGGATTCCCCGCTGTCAAACATAAGGAAGGGTATCCCCGCAATACAATGGCAACACAAGAAGGTAAAACGATATAATGCAGAAAGCGTCATATGCAGAATTTTCACGTGTGGTCATTAATACTGTAATTAGAACGTGCTTAAGAATAATTTTCCGTCTTACTGAGGTAAAAATTAACTATTGGTACTTTAAAAACAATTTCGTTTCCGCGTTATGAAGGTTTCCGGCTAATACAGGACGATTTTACATATAAAATAGTACCGTTCTGGAGATTTTCTTCCGTCTTTACAAGTTTCCTTCTTATAAAGATTCCGGCTAAGACAGGTTTTACTGTATGAGGTAAAATGTTATTTTTGTTAATACTTCATAGTGTTACTTCCTACAAACTTTGATGTTATCAATTTTCAAGATCCATTTACTCATGATTTTAACCAATGTCATCATCGTCATCAACAACAACAAGGATTAAGCCCAATGGCCTGTTCCGATCTCATTATAGGTCGAATTGGTCCTTCCATCTCTTCAATGGTCTTCCCAACATTCTTCTCCCTTTTGGTTTATAATTATACATCCTTCTTGGTATGCGCTGTTCATTCATTCGTAATACGTGCTGAAGATAAGCATTTTGATAATATTTTATTCTTTCACAGAGATTAAATATATTAAGTTCTGTTCTTATATCTTCGTTTTTCTTTTTATCGGTCCTTTGGTATCCTGCTATTGCTCTCAGCATCTTCATTTCAGCAGCCTCTATTTGTTTACTATCTGCCTTTGTTAATGTCCAGGTTTCACATCCATAGATAAGAGATGGAAGTGCCAATACTTTGTAAAACTTCAAAATAGTTTCTTTTCTAGTCTTATTCAATAAAGTGCGTTTAATTGTGCCACATAGATAATTAAATCGTTGTATTTTAGTGTGTTTATCTAAATTTCTGTCATTACCTAAATGACATCCCATTTTAACCAATGTTAGGAAAATATTCCTTACAACAGAAAAACAGTTGACGAGTCTTATTATGTGTAATTAAACAAACAAAAATGGTTGCTTGATGCTACATATATTTTAAAATGTGCATCCAACATAATAAAGTAAAATATACCGTTTATTATAATATTAAACAGAAAGAAATGCAAATAAGTGATTCAAAACCAATATTACGAGCATGAATTGTAACAAACGTTTTTGAAATTATAATTTTTCTTTCAAATTAAGAGGAAACCGATTTATTTCAAATAATTAGAAATATTTAACTTAGCAAGTCTGTTGGCTACACTTAGAGCAGACGAAATTATCTGCGACCGAAGCGTTCCAAGCGATTGGTAGGAGGAACTACCGTAAGTCTGGCATCAAGTACTTCCATATGCGTCGGAACTCCCTGCCACAGAGTGACGTGAAGCGAATGTACTCGGGATGACACTGCATTAGTTCGCAAATCATCCACAAACGAAGCAGATCAATGTTCCCCTGTGTCGGATAGTAGGTGGTACGATGGCATACAATATCCAGAAATAATTTTGTACATTCAAAGCAAGTGATATCCAGAAAGATTTGGAAATGTTAATCAAGCACTAAAAGTGTATCTTTGAGGTATTTTAACTAGCTGACAACTCTAGGAAAATAAGTTTAGCTAAATTAGTCTTTGATCAGTAACTCTCGATAGGGAGAACCCTTGCGGATGTACAGAATAGCCAATAATCTTATAATACTACAAGCGTTTTTGTCTCTTTGGACAATTCACTCCCGTCGCTATGCTCCGGTCCAGAATTATCATACGTAATGCCAAGAGTGATTTCCAAATTATCGATCATTTTTCTAGAGGATTTGGAAATCAAGAGTGGCATTTGTTAGCACTATTTAATGAATTAAATTGTTTTACTTATTTTTTATTATTCCGGCTTTTACAATGAATATACATTTTTCCGGTACCCATGTTCACAGTTAACTACACATTTGTTTCAACACATTTTTCCATTCTTGTCTGTTCATCCATATATCTTCTTCTATTTCCCATTCATTGATTCCCTGAATCCACGTAATATTTGGTCTACCCTTCTTTTTCCTTCCCTGTGGTTCCCAATCCATGATTATCTTAGGTAGTCTTCCTTCTTCCATCCTTCTAATGTGTCCGTACCAATTTAATTGTTTCTTCTTTATAAAATCTAATATTGAATATTGTACCTGCATTTTTTCTTTTATATATGAATTTCTGATTTTATCCTTCCTGGATATTCGTGCAGCACGTCTCCAGTAGTCCATTTCAGTGGCGAGCAATTTTTTTTTATTTGTGAATAAAATTAAGCTGTTTAATCAAAAATCACTATTTAAATATAGTTACCGGTATTTGAAAATATTTATATAATTAATGTAAACGGTGATGTTTGAAAACAAATCAGAAATGTGTGGTTATGTTTATTCACTACAACTTGATCATGTTATTTATTGCCAAATAGGATCGCAATATTGTAAGAATGTACCCTAGTGGAGAAAAAATTAAACACGTCAAACTATATATTATAACCAACATTATAAGTTATTAATTTATGTTTTTAGAAAACAACTCAGTAAAATCATTATTTAAAACACAATTATTGAACACACAATTGTCAAATGTGTAGTTCGAAGGAATCTGTTCATTATTTGCTATATTTAATGTACTTGTTGGAGAGTCGGTCACTAAAAATAATGTTCTGATCTGTTCAGAATATTAATAAATATGAAAGTATTGTATTGTCACGGGTCCTTTACACGTATACAAAGTTTCAAGTCGATCCAATGTTTCTAAGTGGGTGAAAATCGTGTTCACAAATTCCGTTATATAGATACAAAAACACTTTTTAATTTTCTGACGATTCTGGCCAGGATTTTAGGAACAAAATATGAACTTATTGTATTGTCACTGGTCGTTCACAAGTATACAAAGTTTCAAGTCGATCCAATGATTTTAAGTGGGTGAAAATCGCTTTGAAAGATTCTGTTACATAGGTAGATAGATAGATACAGGTCAAGCTAATATAAAGCCTGTAAAAAGGAGGAGCTTTCTTAACCACAAAAGCAGCAGCTGGTAAGGAGAATTCGATAAAGAATGAGTGAAACACGACTGCCATTGATTATAAAACAAAATTCATTGAAACGTGATTGGTCATTTGGGGCATGAGTTAATAAAAAGTCTTCAAAATGAAACCTCTTGTGGTATTGTTCCTATACCTTATCCGCTCTTAGAGTGAACCTAACATAAACAAACGCCAATTTTATCCTTCCATACGCGCCACAATTACTGTCACATTAACAATGAGCACGTGTGAACTATACAAGACATGTGATCATTGAATGGGGTAGATTACAAGAAAGCTGGTGTTATTTTTCACTGAACCTGTGAAATACATTTTAAATAACTTTTTTTACCACTAGTAAAAGGTTTGTCAGACTTTTGTTTTAAAAATGTATGTGGCGACACAGCAACAGAAGACTCGACATCTTCAGCCATTTTGTTCCATTAGAATCCACTGAAGCATAACTCAAATGTATCATCCATATGTAATAAAATATTTTAAGTTGTAATTATTGATTAGGTATATTTTAGAATATTTTCTATTTTTTGAATATTATTATTTTCATTCACGAAGAATAAGAGGTACATTCAGAGGGCATATTTTTAATTTGATGAAGGGAGCTACTTTTTCGTGTACTGATTGCTTCTACAATGTACAGTGGTGTCCATAACCAATGAAAAGCGAGCAGGTCACATGGTTTTCTTTTGATGAGGATCACTTAAAGAGCGGATAGCCTTTTTTTTTTTTTTAATTTTATTACATTATAATTTCAACCCGTGTTTTACCATGGGCATATCACGGGATATTTACAGTTATTTACATACATTTACATTTTGTTTTGCTGTAGTTTGATTGTTCAAGAGTTTATTCTTGAAGTGAGCGGAAGATGTTGGTGATGAAGTTCGTCACTGTGACGGTGTTGATGTGGTGCTGTAGTATCTGAGGTAGAGTTTGGGTTGTTAGAACAGGAGGCCGGTCTCTGGAGTACAGTGAACATTCTGTCAGAAGATGTATTGCTGTCTGTGGTGACTTTCGGGGCAGTTACATAGGGGAGATGGTGACTTTTGATCCTGTGAAGATATGTACGGAAAAGTCCGTGGTTGGTTAGGAATTGTGTAAGGATGAAGTTTGGCCATAGGGATATAGAGAGCCGGTGGTGAATAGAGGGAATGAACTGTTTGGTGTGAAATGATACCTCGGAGTTGGTATATGTTGCATTCCATATGTTGATGTAATAGTTTAGCAGAAGTTGCTTGGCTCGAGAAATAGGGATGGAAGTTTGGCCATAGGGATATAGAGAGCCGGTGGTGAATAGAGGGAATGAACTGTTTGGTGTGAAATGATACCTCGGAGTTGGTATATGTTGCATTCCATATGTTGATGTAATAGTTTAGCAGAAGTTGCTTGGCTCGAGAAATAGGGATGGAAGTTTGGCCATAGGGATATAGAGAGCCGGTGGTGAATAGAGGGAATGAACTGTTTGGTGTGAAATGATACCTCGGAGTTGGTATATGTTGCATTCCATATGTTGATGTAATAGTTTAGCAGAAGTTGCTTGGCTCGAGAAATAGGGATGGAGTTATAGGTTACAGTATTTTTATAGCTGGCAGCTACTTTTGCTAGATAATCGGCTCGTTCGTTACCTCTGATTCCTGTATGTCCTCTGACCCAGTTTAGTGAGACTTGAGTTGTCTTCTTCAGAGTGATAATTTTCTTTCTGGTGTTGACTGCTATTGGTTGTGTAGTTCTTTTGTTAGAGATGGCCAGAAGTGCTGCTTGCGAGTCCACGTGTATTGCATAGGAAGTGTTTACATTACTTTGTTGTTGGATCCAGTCCACTGCCATTTGGATGCCTTTAATAAGTCAATACATATCTAATAACAATGTATACATGTCATAAATAGGGGAAGGATTTTGAGGTACTGAACCTTTTAAAAAATATAGCTGTTTTCATACCAATAGTTCAAATATGTATTTGGGGGATGAAATGAAGCTAAATGAACACAATTTGTTGCACCTATTTGCACCTTTTAGTGAGATTACTACATTTCACCCCTTTTTTCCTCTTTTTTATGCTTCAGCACCTTTTTCTCCACTCTTCTCTGCGTTTTTAAAAGATAGGATAGAAAAATGTATAGTTTTTCGTCTTTTCAATTAGAAGTCAACAATATTAAATAAACATTAAAATATAATTGATGTAATCTATACCCCAGAAACAATGGTCAATTTGCAGTGTGAAGTCAATAATAGTAAATAATCATCATCATCACTCCAGGGATTAGGCAATTGCCCGTTCCGACTTCATAATGCATCAGCCCAACGTCTTCTAGGTCTGTATCCATATTGGGCGGCCACATCTTCGTCAAGTCTTCAACGTTCAACAGGGCGACAAGGAATAGCACAGCTAAACTTGTAGGGCTTGAAGAGCGGAAGAAGCAGCCCTCTCTTGGGGGGTGGATACCCAGAGGAGCATGTTTGGAGGCTCAGAGGAAGCAGCCCTTCCACCATCCTTGTCTTGCGAAGCGCTCGTAACGCTTCCAGGAGACATTTATCTTACTGAGAAGCTTCATGGAAATCAGCCGGATTGTCAGAGTAAATAATAAATATTAAAATATAATTTATGTAAACCACCAGTAATTTTATCCCATCAACAATGGCCAATCTGCAGCTGTGAAATTTCAACAGTGTTGCTGTAACAGTTTAAAATAAGTTCAGTTAATACTGGCAATAATTTAACAGTTTTCTATCGACTTATTGTTGGCTGTGTTTTACTAGTCTGAACCACAACGTATTTTTATTAATACTATAACTGGGTATTCACAACAATAACATGGCGAATGTTAAGAAGGATAAGTTGTGTGCACTTTCAGAAGAATTCAAAACGTAATTTATCGAAACTGATGACATCGATCTTCGGTGTTCCATCTGCAAAGTAAATATTGTAATAAACTAAAAGAACTATGAATTACCTTCTATGGACTCTATAAAGAAGAAAAATTTGGTGCAAAATGATATGCATATTATATAAATGAATTCATATAACTGGTTTAAACCTTAATTAATTTGTTTCAGCAGCATATTTTAATTTTTTGCACCTTTTTGTATGTAGTTTCAGAACCTTTTTTCCCTCTTTTACGACCAAAATTTGCACCTTAAAATCCTTTCCTAGTCATAAATGAAGGGTCCAGGGAAACAATGAGGTAAGTCACTCTATTGTCGAAATAAAGTTTGAGATACCGTTAGATTCTCCACGGAAAGAACTATCTCTTAGAAGTTTGAAGCAGTAAAAGAAACAATTTAGTAATGGGTTTATTTGCATTCAAAGATTGGCATACATGTAAAGAAGTAGTTACATTATATACTTAAAAGTGCATTTCCTAGGTTTCAAGCAAAAGTGACTCACCTGTTTTTTTTTTATCTTGTGCCCCTCAAATGAAATAAATAAAGTATGAATCATACAAATTTATTATTGTTGTTATTATTATCATTTTTTATTTTAATTATCATCGTCATCATATGTCCTTTCAAGAATTTAGGCCATTTGTTGACCTGTTTCGGCGTCAATAGAAACAACATCCAAAAGTGTTTTGAGTGGACGTCCTGATATTCTGCAGGTTGATGGTTAACATTTGTTTGGGTATCCTGTGACCCTCCATTCGATGAACATATTGCATCCATCTTGACTTATAATTTTGTTTTCTAAAGGTTCCATATGTAATTCTTCTAAGATGACTTCATTTTTTTATGATCTAGTAGTGTGTATCCTTCGAAGATATCTCATTTCAGCAGATCTAAGGGCGGAATTCATGAAACCAGCTTTACGCAAAAATCGACTCTTTCCCCCTCTTTACGTCATAGAGAGGGGAAAAGACTCGCTCTTTGCGTAAAGATGGTTTCATGAATTCCGCCCTAGTCTCTGTATATCCTTCTGTTTCAATGTCCATACTTCGCTATCATACAAAAGAGTTTGAAAGGCCAGTATTTTATACTGGAATATTTTTGGACTAACTGTCGCTTAAAGATAGAATTTATTAACACTAAAATCCTTTAAAAATTTGATATTTTTGTATTTACATACTTTTCTTCTTCATTCCAGACATTATTATTATTATTATTATTATTATTATTATTATTATTATTCCGTTGGGGCATAAGTCATGACTTTTTTTTTTTGCGCAGAATTATCTGATCACAAAATTATGTTATTTCGTGGAAGACGTGCATTCCTAGTGTGTCTTCAAAACAACAGATGGCTCTGTGATTACCGGGTGCGAACACAAAGAGCGATAGGATTGCCACTTTAGCCATTTCGTGGCTAGATCTGGCTATTTCGGATACATAACTAACTAACTAACTCACTGGCACTATCGAACCCGTACGTTCATGGCTGCGTGGACATAAAGTCTCTCCCTACCTGAGCTAATGTTTTTCAATCATTCCCTGTACAATGTACTACCTCAAATCACGGTTAATGTTTATCTCCCATCTCATTCTTTCTCTACCCACTGGGCGCTATCCCTCTGGTTTTATACAAGGAGCTACCATGCTAATCTTTCATTCCCAAATAGAAACATAACCAGCTACGAATTTGTGAAAATGTCACTAATGACTTTCCTGGCAAATTTGTCACCTTTTCTTTAGCCACTTATATCTTCTTCTTCTTCTTCTTCTTCCTTCCTTCCAAGTATTAGGCCAAGGCCTGTTACAATCCTATAGAAAATTTTCCCTCCAGCGTTTCATAGGACGGCCCAGAGATCTTCGTCCTCTTGTATATAATTATAAACAGCTTTGGGGATCCGATTTGAACTCATTCTTTCAAGATGGTGCTTCCAATCTAGTTGGTACTGTTTAATATATTCCAAAATTGGCGTAGTCTTCAATTCTTTTACGATATTGGTGTTCCTTTTCCGATCCCATCTGGTGTAACCCGCTGTTCTGCGCATGAATCTCATTTCACAAGCCGTTATTCTGCTTTCATGTTGTCTTTTTAGTGTCCATGCTTCACTGCCATAGGTCAACAGTGGTCTAGCCAAAGTGTTATATAAATGTAATCTGGTGTTGTTTGTACAAGGGATGGTTTCATAACTTGATTAATAATTCCCAAACTTTTATTGTAACATAGTAATTTTTTCAGGAATATCCTTTTCATCGCAGATAGTGAGATAATATCCAAGATATTTAAATTGATTAGATCTCTCTAAAATGTTATTCTGGAGACAGATTTTACTTTGTATGGGTCCTTCCCATGAAATGCCCTAATTTTAGTTTTGTTAATTGATATTTCCATATTAAATTTGGCAGCTATTTTTTGTAAATTATAAATTATATCCACTTATATATTTTGATTATCTAATATGAAAACCATCCCTCTAAATAAGTACCTTATTAAAGAGTCCATATTTTTATGTACCAAAAGATGACATTGCAACATAGTATAAAGAGAAGTTAGACTTATGACTGTCTTATGTTTTTGTTTCACCGACAAACAGTTGAATGGTACAAACGTGTCCACAAATACAGTAACATACTTTAAAACTTCTACTACGTCGCTTTGGATAATCGCATCTAAATGAAATTAGTGACAATCAAAAGAGAAACTCATAACGTTTTGTGCATGTTAACAATGTCAACAATGGAGAATAATATACAACAATACAGAAACTAAACTAAATTTAATCATGTTTTCTTGTGGTCGATATAAGTTAATTGTTGGATATTTAGCGGACAGCGTGGGGGCCACATTCAATGTCTATGAGGTATAGCAAAAACTTTTTTAGTTTCTCTTTTGATTGTCACCAATTTAATTTTGATACGATTATCCAAAGCGACATAGTAGTAGTTTAAAGTGTGATACTATATTTGTGGACAGGGTGTACAATGAGAAGTAAGACTCCTGACTCTTTTATTTTGGTTTCACACACAAACAGTTGAATAATAATTACTATCTACGAGGGCGGATCGGAACGTAACGCACAATAATTTTTTACTGCCTTGGTATTGCAGCTAGAATGTTGAAATTTCACAGAGATATAGTTTGAAGTTTTCACTACAGATGGTATTTTTTTCTCAGGTGCACCTCTTGCGAGAGAAGCTTGAACTATGCAACAAAGATGGCGCGCATGCTACAGTCGTCCACCTGTGAGGGACGGATCGGATCGGAAAGTAACGCACAATAATTTTTTTTAAAGTTTAATAGTAAAAAAAAAGGAAAAAAATCACAAATGAACTTACATCTTTTACCTACTTTTCGACATAGTCACCAACTTTCTCAACACATTTTTCCCATCGTGTTACCAGTTTCAATATGCCCTGTTCGTAGAAGTCCGTTTGGTTGGAGTGTAGCCATCTGCGCACTGCTGATGCCTGCTTTGTTTCGGGCGTGTAGTGGTACGCCCACGACTCATCACCTGTGACGATTCCTTCCAGAAAGTCATGTCCTTGTGCGGTGTACCGCGTTAAGTGGTCCAAGCTTGCCATCATTCGCTGGCCCTTGTGGTCGTCTGTCAGGTTCTTAGGCACCCAGCGAGCACTAACTTTACGGAATTTCAAATTTTCATGAACAATATCGTACACCGCACCATAGGAAATGTTTGGCCCACAAAAATCGAACAACACTTCTCTGTTCCTCACAGGTGGACGACTGTAGCATGCGCGCCATCTTTGTTGCATAGTTCAAGCTTCTCTCGCAAGAGGTGCACCTGAGAAAAAAATACCATCTGTAGTGAAAACTTCAAACTATATCTCTGTGAAATTTCAACATTCTAGCTGCAATACCAAGGCAGAAAAAAATTATTGGCGTTACTTTCCGATCCGCCCTCGTATATTGCAATCTTATCTTTTATTACATAAACAACCGGACTTATTATAGGGGTGGAATTAAAATGTCAGATTTTTTCCCTTTTGGCCCAATTTCATAATGTATCAAATTTCATTACAATAAATTATCATTAACCCGTGCCGCGAAAGTATTACTTACTGCAAGAGTGTTTTACTATTATCTTAAACAAGAGAAATAAATTTAAAATTTGCTTTAAATACAGCAGTTTTAATTAAATTTATTATTAACCTCATAAATAATTACCATTTAATCTATTTTTCTTTTATTAGTAACGTCACGAGTGATTACCAATTTATCTAGAGAATTTGGAAATCAAGAGTGGCATTTGGTAGGACTATTTAACGAATAAAATTAAGCTGTTTACTCGCGAATCATTATTTAAATATAGTTATTTTAAAATATTTATACATTAATGTAAACGGCGATGTTTGAAAACAAATGAGAAATGTTTGATTGTGTTTCATTTGTTCATCACCTGCAACTTGATTATACTATTTATTGCCAAATAGGATCGCAATATTGTAAGAATGCACCCTCATGGAGAAAAAATATTAAACACATCAAACTGTATACTATAAGCAACATTACAGATTATTATTTTTTTCGAAAACAACTCAGTAAATCAGTATTTAAAAACACAATTATTGAACACACAGTTATCAAATGTGTAGGTCGAAGGAATATGTTCATTATTTGCTATATTCAACGTATTTGTTAGAGAGTCAGTCACTGCAAAAAATGCTCTGACCTGTTCGAAATATTAAAAAGGAGCTTTCGTTATTTTGGTAATCAAAATTCGATAATTATCGAGGTGAAACACGGCTATGGTTGGATGTAACACAAAATTCATTAAAACGTGATTTGTCATTGATTCTCATTTGTGGCATGAGTTGAACAGTTAATGTGACGCCTTTCTAGATCAATGTGGCACCGGTTTCCTCGTCCTAAATTTCAACAAAATGGACTTAATATTGTATTGACTTAGGCTTTCACGGCCGGAGTTGCTATGATGATCTACAAGAAGATTTCCGGACTGTAGGCCGTGGTCTCGAGGCTTGAAATTCCCCGACGTTTTGCCAGAGACTGCGTCTGGCGAAATTTCGGGGAACTTCAAGCCCCGAGACCACGGTCTACAGCCCGGAAATCTTTTTCAAGGTCTTAATATTACTTCTTACCAAAAAAAAAAAAAAAGTACACGGTGTACGGAACGAAATACGAAAAGTCGAAAATCAGGACCATCGTAATATACAGAGTAAACTCGGCTAATTTTGTGGCACGGATAATTTCGTTATATTTTTTCTTTCGTTTGTAACGAAGTTGAACTGGCAAAAAAAACAAATTATTTTTCTGTCTCGTAGATGGCAGAAAGTCTACTTTCTTGCTGTGTTTTCATATTTGTGATAACAGCGCTTCTTGGGTGTATTTTATGTTAACTTGTAGAGGAAGTTCATGTTGGCAGTTGATAGATTTAATACTTCTATTTGAAGAACATTTTTTGAGTAGATATTCTTCGACACTGAAGGTGAACCACGGATACAATGTGATTGTGGTTCCATGAAAAGTGTCAAGGGTTTGACTCTTTATAAGTGGGATTTCAAATGCATGGAGAGTGATTCAAAAGTTTATCCCGAATTTACTCTAATACTATCGCGAAATTACCCGAGTTCTTCCATCTATTCATAGTAATTCTGCCCGAGGGCAGGTCTTTCACTGCATTTTCATGCTATGCTTTGCAGTTTTATTAGGGAATTGTAGGTGTGGTAGCTTCCCGTTGCGTTCCACATCGATGAAGGATGATAATGATAAGGATGATGATGATGGCCGGATAATTTTCGGAGACCGTTGGGCCCTAAGCTTCCTCACATTTGTCTTACAGGTGAGGAAAAAACCCGAAAAAACCTCACTGAGTGACAAGGCAGCACTCTACCTCGAGACCACAGCGGTGGACATATATATATATCCATCCATAGTAATTCTGCTCGTGGGCAGGTCTTTCACTGCAATCATAGCATTTCCACGCTATGTTTTGCAGCTTTACTAAGGAATTAGGCCTATAGGTGTGGTAGCTTCCCGTTGCTTTCCACGCCGGTGAATGATGATGATAATGATAAGGATGATGATGATGCCCGGATGATTTTCGGGTACCGTTGGGCCCTAAGCTTCCTGACATTTGTCTTACAGGTGAGGAAAAACCCCAAAAAAAACATCACCCAGGAGCCTGTCCCCACCGGGAATCGAACCCAGGTCCGTGCGTGACAAGGCACCACGCTATCTCGAGACCACAGCGGTGGACACACACACACACACACACACACACACATATATATATATATATATATATATATATATGCACAGTAATTCTGCCCGAAGGCAGGTCCTTCACTGCAATCATAGCATTTTCATGATATGCTTGCAGATTTACTAGGGAGATGTAGGTGTGGTAATTTCCCGTTGCTTTCCGCACCGGTGAAGGATGATGATGATGATAATGATAAGAATGATGATGGCCATATGATTTCAGGGACCGTTTGGACCTTAAAGTTTTCCTGACATTTGTCTTACAGGTGAGGAAAAACCCCGATAAAAACCTCACCCAGAAAACTGTCCCGAGCGGGGATCGAACCCGAGCCCGCTGCGTGACAAGGCAGCACGCTACCTCGAGACCACAGCGGTGCACTATATATATATATATATATATATATATAAATTTTTGTCGTGGTCATTTTCAGTGTCTACTAAATATGATCGTGGTCAGCGTTCCTGACTACAGTACGTGAGATCCCTGGTTCGATTCCCGGTCAGATCATAGGAATTTTTCTTTAGATGATATTATTCCTGTGGTTGCCCATGGTCTCAAATTTAGGTTAAGTTTAGGTTAAGTACTCTCCTGGCGCTTCATTATCATTTATCACTCATCTATCATCGGGGTAATGTAACTCCACCTAAGAAATGGATTACAATTCCGCCAATGCTAGGGGAGAAAACCAGAAATGTTATAAAAGACAACCTGGTGGCATTGTGGGGGGGGCGGGAAATAGGATCGGTGAAGATGTGTAATTGGCAGCTGGTGACAAATGAGGGAAATTTTGAGGAAGTGGCTGAATTCAAATACTTAGGAACAATAATCACAAATAGGAATGAGATGCACAAAGAAATTAAACATAGGCTCAATTCTAGAAATGCGTGCTATTATGCATTGCAGAGACTCTTGATGTCCCAACTCCTTTCAAAAAAACGTTAAACTGAAAATACATAAAACTATTATTCTACCAGTTATATTATATGGATGCGAAATATGGACTCTTACTTTAAGGGAGGAAATGAGAATACGAGTCTTTGAGAATAAAGTTCTTAGGAATGTGTTGGACCAAAGAGAGATGGACAGACAGGTGAATGGAGAAGGACTACGTAACAATGAACTACATGGTCTTTATGGGAAGCCACATATAATAAGAACAGTTAAGTCTCGTAGACTGCGTTGAGCAGGACATGTTGCGCGTATGAGGAATGAAATACGTGCATGGAAGCTTCTTGTAGGAAAGCCAGAGGTAAAACGCCCAGTTCGTAGACCAAGAATGAGGTGGGAGAATAACATTAACTATGATTTGAGACAAGTAGATTATACAGGGAATGATTCGAAAGCATTAGCTCAGGATAGGGATGTATAGAGAGCGTATGTCCGCGCGGCCATGAACCTACGGGTTCGATAGTGCCAGTGAGTAAGTAAGTAAGTAAGTAAGTAAGTAAGTAAGTAAGACTGCGTTGGGCAGGACATGTTGCTCGTACGGGGAAAGAAATACGTGAATGGAAGCTTCTTGTAGGAAAGCCAGAGGGAAACACCCAGTTGGTAGACCAGGAACGAGGTGGGAGAACAACATTAACTATGATTTGAGACAAGTAGATTATACAGGGAATGATTCGAAAGCATTAGCTCAGGATAGGGATGTATGGAGAGCGTATGTCCGCGTGGCCATGAACCTACGGGTTCGATAGTGCCAGTGAGTAAGTAAGTAAGACTGAATTGGGCAGGACATGTTGCTCGTACGGGGAAAGAAATACGTGAATGGAAGCTTCTTGCAGGAAAGCCAGAGGGAAAACACCCAGTTGGTAGACCAAGAACGAGGTGGGAGAACAACATTAACTATGATTTGAGGGAAGTAGATTATACAGGGAATGATTCGAAAGCATTAGCTCAGGATAGGGATGTATGGTGAGCGTATGTCCACGCGGCCATGAACCTACAGGTTCGATAGTGCCAGTGAGTAAGTAAGTAAGTAAGTAAGTAAGTAAGTAAGTAAGTAAGACTGCGTTGGGCAGGACATGTTGCTCGTACGGGGAAAGAAATACGTGAATGGAAGCTTCTTGTAGGAAAGCCAGAGGGAAAACACCCAGTTGGTAGACCAAGAATGAGGTGGGAGAACAACATTAACTATGATTTGAGGGAAGTAGATTATACAGGGAATGATTCGAAAGCATTAGCTCAGGATAGGGATGTATGGAGAGCGTATGTCCGCGCGGCCATGAACCTACGGGTTCGATAGTGCCAGTGAGTAAGTAAGAGTAAGAGAACTACCTCAATCGTAGCCTCAATTGTAGATGCTACTCGGGTACGAGTTCGCTGAAGGCAATCACGACAAGTCGTGTATGAAATCCGGGATTATCCGCCTACATTAAAATGACCTAAGAACAGACTTCGAACTTTAGTTAAATAACATCGCAACCAAGGAAAACTAAAACAAGGAAATCTGTGGTGAACTAGCAATACAACGGAAAACGAAAAGCTCCTAGAATTCACCACAATATTGTTATAACACACCTGGGAATCCCATTTCAGTGGAATACAGGATAAACTGAATCACAAACGTCCGTATAGTTCGATTCTTAAATTCTGGTACTTATTTAGTCCAACCATTCATTCCAGTTTTTAATCAAAATACTATTATATTATGTTCCTTCTGCAAGGAAAATATATCGCGATAGTAAAAATTATCATAAGTAATGCCACGAGTGATTACCAAATTATCGATAAATTCACGACTCACGAAGTGAGGAGTGAATTTATCTGGACTATTTAACTCATGCCCCAAATGGGTCTCAATGGTCAATCACGTTTCAATGATTTCTGTTTTACAACCAATCAGAGTCGTGTTTCACGAAATATTTATCAGTGTTATAATTACCATATTAAAGAAGGCTCCTCATTTTTAATATTCTGAACAGGTCTGACCATTATTTTGCAGTGACTGAACCTGTAAGAAATACTGCTACCAGATTGTATATATAGTGCATGAATGTCTACACATGCCGCATGCGGGAGTTAATATAAAAACATTTGTAGCAATTCATTGTACCACCAAAAAAAGAAACCGCTATTTGCACTTTCTTAAATGTATTTTTTCCCAGGTAACAATCCAGAAAAATATAATTGTCATATTCACATCATACAACATCAGAAATGAATTAATATACAGTTTGATGTGTTTCATTTTTTCTCCACTAGAGAGAATTCTTACAATACTGCGTTCCTTTGGCAATAAATAGTATGATCTGGTTGCAGTGATAAACAAAAGAAGCAGACGAAGCGTACCTATCGTTTCTCATTTGTTTTCAAACATCGCCGTTTACATTAAATATATAAATATTTTAAAATAACTACAGTTACATAATGATTTGTGAGTAAACAGCTTAATTTTATTCGTTAAATAGTCCTAACAAATGCCACTCTTGATTTCCAAATTCTCTACATAAATTCACTCCTCACTTCGTGAGTCGTGAATTTATCGATAATTTGGAAATCACTCGTGGCATTACTTATGAGAATTTGGAAATCAAGAGTGGCATTTGTTAGGACTATTTAACAAAAAAAATTAAGCTGTTTACTCACAAATCATTATTTAACTAGTTATTTTAAAATATTTATATATTTAATGTAAACGGCGATGTTTGAAAACAAATGAGAAACGATTGGTACGCTTCATTTGCTTCTTTTGTTCATCACTGCAACCAGATCATAATATTTATTGCCAATGAATCGCAATGTTGTAAGAATGCACCCTAGTGCATAAATTTATAACTAACGTTATAGATGTCCTATGATGAAAATATGTCAATTATATTTTTCTGTGACATAATTTCCTGGAAAATAATTCATTTAAGAAAGTGCAAACGGTGTTTTTTTGTGGTATAATCAATTGTTACAAATGTTTTATATTATCTCTCGCATGCGCTTTCAGCTGACATGCATGCACTATATATACAATCTGGTAGCCGTATTTCTTGGAGGGTCAGTCACTGCAAAATATTGCAATGACCTATTCAGAATGTTAAAAAGGAGGTGCTTTCTTTATTATGATAAACTTTACTTAGTAAATTTTAGGCAAAACACGACTGTGATTGGTTGAAAATAAAAAATCATTGAAATGTAATCGGTCATTGACTCCCATTTGGGGAATGAGTTAAATAGTCATAAGTAATGCCACGAGTGATTTTTAATTTATCTAGTAGATTTAGAAATCAAGAGTGGCATTTGTTAGGACTATTTAACGAATAAAATTAAGCTGTTTACTCACAAATCATTATTTAAATATAGTTATTTTAAAATATTTATATATTTAATGTTTATTATGCATTACAGAGACTCTTCACTTCCCAACTCCTTTCAAAAAACGTTAAACTGAAAATATATAAACCTGTTACTCTACCAGTTATATTATATGGATGCGATAGTCTTCTCCGTTTCCCTGTCTGCTTATCTCTCTTTGATCCAAAAATGTTTCGTAAGAACTTTATTGATAAACATTCGTAATGTTTTATCCTCCCTTAAAGTAATAGTCCATGTTTAACATCCATATAGTATAACTGGGAGAATAACAGTTTTATATCTTTTCAATTTAATGTTTTTTTTACAGAAGTTGGGACGACAAGAGTCCTTGTAATGCATAATAGTATGCATTTAAGAATCAAGCCTATGTTTAATTTCTCTCTGCACCTTATTCATTGTACCTAACTAACTAACTCACTGGCACTATTGAACCCTTAAGTTAATGGCCGCGCGGACATAAGCTTCCCAAACATCCCTATCCTGAGCTAATGTTTTCCAATCTTCCCTGTATAATCCACTTCCCTCAAATCATGGTTAATGTTATTTTCCCACCTCATTCTTGGTCTATCAACTGGGGCTTTCCTTCTGGTTCTCCTTCAAGAAGCTTTCATGCACGTATTTAATTCCCCATTCGTGCCATATGTCCTGCCCATCGCAGTCTATGAGACTTAACTGTTATAATATCTGGCTTCCTATAAAGGCAATGTAGTTCACTGTTATGAAGTCTTCTCCATTCACCTGTCTGCTTATCCCTCTTTAGTCCAAACATTTTCCTAAGTACTTTATTTTCAAATACCGGTACTCGTAATCTCCTTTCCTCCCTTAAAGTAACAGTCCATGTTTCACAACCATATAATATAACTGGGACAATAACAGTTTCATATATTTTCAGTTTAACATTTTTTTAGAGAAGTTGGGACAAGAGTCCCTATAATGCACAACAGCATACATTTGTAGAATTGAGCCTCTGTATTAAAATATATATACAGTCAATATGCCCATTTCACCAATAAATGTTTAAAATGGTCAACTAGTTTCTACAGCCAAGCTGTCATTCTCAAGACCAGATATTGACTCAATATCTGGTCTTGAGAATGACAGCTTGGCTGTAGAAACTAGTTGACCATTTTAAACATTTATTGGTGAAATGGGCATATTGACTGTATATATATTTTAATATTGTATCACCAAGAAGATCAATTGTGTATTAAGCCTCTGTATAGTTTTTCGGTGCATCGCATTCCTATTATTGTGATTATTGTTCCTAGGTATTTGAATTCTGCCACTTCTTCACAATTTTCCTCATTTGTCATTAGCTGACCACTTATAAAACATGTAGGCCTAATGTTAATAATTCAAACATTTTCCAATACAGTTTCTCCATATATCAGATTTTCACAATAAGTATTGCTGGTTATTGTCCTGTCGGAGAACAATACATACAAAAACTCTAATAAATCAAGGAAAATGACGCAGTGCTTTCCCTTTGTCTTCTCTTTTGTATAAAAACAAGTTAAATATTTTATAGATTGCTTTCATGATGTAATTCAGAGGTACTTCAAGGCTGCAATAACACGTGGTTAGAAGCTCAGACCATATCCTCTTGGTGGTTTTGATTAGCTTCCTGCTAACGGGTATTGCAAGTTTTGTTTTCGCCAGTCGAGGTGAAGCGAACAGCTTCCAGACACTTGCAAGAGATCTCACCTCAAGATGTGGTCGTGTCTTCTATTGCTTCTCCTGGCAACTCTTGCACAAGGTAAGCTTTTTACACGCTTTATATTAGCTTGACCTGTATCTATCTATCTATGTAACGGAATCTTTCAATGTGATTTTCACCCACTTAAAATCATCGGATCGACTTGAAACTTTGTATACTTTTAGAGGACCCGTGACAATACAATAATTTCATATTTATTTTCTAAACTCCTGGCCATAATCATCAGAAAATCTCAAAACGTGTTTTTGTATCAATGTAACGGAATCTTTCAACGCGATTTTCACCCACTTAGAAACATTGGATCGACTTGAAACTTAGTATACGTGTAGAGGACCCGTGACAATACAATAATTTCATATTTTGTTTCTAAAATCCTGGCCAGAATCATCCGAAAATCAAAAAAATGAAAACTGGTATAATAGGTTGGGGGACTTGTCGAGTTTTTAGTCAATCGTGTGTAAGAGCCCAGTTGGTAGAGCAGTGAACTTTTAGTGGTATATAGTTTCAGTAATCAATACGTGTCGCTGGTTCAAATCCGGCTGGGAGGGTTTTCTTTTATAGAAGAGTATTACTTTTAGCTCATACTACAATAGTATCGAATTTAAAGATATTTACATTTTTATCTTATTCTGTAAAATATTAAAACTAAAAAATAAAAAATAAATAATAGTTTTAAAAAACTAAAAGAACACGCTTTATTAGAAAACTAAAAAATGAAAATAATTTTAATTTCCAGTACGCTTGGGTAAAATAAAGTGGTGAACAAAAAAATCATCTCCAACACATATAGAATAAAATTAGAGTTATCAACAAAAAAGAAAATAATTTTACCATCAAAAGCGTGGGATGATTTTTATGATTTTTACATTTTCTTCTTAGACAGCTTACTTTTACCAATATCTGTTTATAATCAAATATAGTAATTGATATAAAAGCACCCCACGCTTTTGAAGGTAAAATTATTTTCTTTTTGTTGATAACTTTAATTTATTCTATGTATGTTGGAGATGATTTTTTTGTTGACCACTTTATTTTATCCCAAGCGTACTGGAAATTATTTTTTTTTCATTTTTAGTTTTCTAATAAAGCGTTTTCTTTTAGTTTTTTTAAAATAATATTTATTCATATTATGTCTGGCTAGCTCATACCCGGCGTGTGCTGCTACGCCTAAATAAATGAGATATTAAGGGTTAATAAAATGGAATGAGTCATTTCAAAAGGGATCATCTACAGCTGATCAAAGTTTACAGGAGAGGGATAAAACTTATTCAACTTGTTCAGGATAAAGAAGACGAATAAAGAATACATTTTATTTAAAAATAAATGTTATACACGGTATTATAAGTTGGTAAGAGGCACTCGAAAGAGCATTAAGTAGGCGTATATATATACACGGTATTGACACCCCAATGAACAAGTGATCGTGCTTGGGTGCAGTTCAGTTACGTGAATAATATAAATAGAATATATACATTTAAAGTTAGGGGCCAGTTTCATTTTTACATAAATTATGACACATACAAATAAAAAAGAAATAATGTATTAGGAATAAGACTTATTCTTCTTCTATAGGTTTGTCGTCTTCAGTTTCCATTTATCTCTATCATTCCAATCTCCCTCTTCCAAATTCCTATCATCCATTACAGTTCTGACGTAGGTTTTCCATTTCCATCTTGGTCTGCCACGTTTATTTCTTCCAGGGAGTGACCATTGGTATATATTTTTTGGCCTTCTTTCATTTTCCATTCTTTGTGCATGACCAATACCATTTAAGCGTTTGATTTTCAATCCTCTTAACAACTGATGTGGTGACATTAATTTCTCTCTAAAGGAATTCATTTCTTATTTTATCCTGTCTTGTTTTTTGGAGGCTTCTTCTAAAATAATCAAATTCAACTGTTCTAATTTTTATTTTTTGTACTTCCGTCAAAGACCAAGTTTCATTTCCATATAACAAATATTCTGTATTACGCTCTCATAAATTTTCATTTTAGTTTCCTTTGTGATGTTTTTGTTCCAAATTATTCCATGTAATGTTTTAGTTGCATTTTTTGCCATTGCAATTTTAGTCTGTACATCTCTCTCACAGATAGGCCTACCTAAGTTTGTAATTATTGTCCCAAGATATTTAAAAAATTCACATTTTTTTATTTTTCCCTGTTTCGAGTATGAGGTCATCCACATCCTTTCCCAAACACATATATTCTGTTTTCTGTAAATTTATATTCAGTCCCCATTTTTTATATTCTTCCATTAGTTTATTTAGCCTATCATATATTTCATATCATCTTCATCCCCCTGCAAATTATTTGATCATCTGCAAACAACAATGAATGCAGTACTTTTCCTCCTACAGAAAACCCATTTCAGAACATTTTTTTCAATTAAAAATGTTAAAAGTTATAAGTCTTCCTTAACTCTTTTTTATTTTGCAAATGTCCCAGGTTGTCTTTCGACATTCCTGGTGTTCTCTCCTGGCATGTCGTACTTGTAACCCACTTCTGAGGTTGGGGCGCCTGGAAGGCGGGGTTACTTTGCCCCGATGATATGACGGATGATGATGATAATGGTTCACCAGGAGAGTCACTAATCCTAAGCTTAATCTAAGATGAATATGAATGATGATGATTGCGATGGCCATATGATTTCGGGGGCCGTTTGGGCCTTAAAGTTTTCCTGACTTTGTCTTACAGGTGAGGAAAAACCCCGATAACAAACCCTCACCCAGAAACACCCGGACCCGCTAATAATTGTTGTTTAAACGTCGTCACACTATTAAAATGCAAGGTCTTTCAAAGACATGCTTCATCCTCAAGGATTCTTATTTGTATATTTCACACTGAGGGCTTTGGTTGTTGGGTGTGTTCTCATTTAGCATATTTTTATTTTCTGCTTCCTTGATAATTTCATTCTCTTCCAGGATATGGATTTGTTGTATATTGGTTTCTTTGTGGATTATTGATATTGTTTTAATCTATTTTGTTTTATCCATTTTGTTAAATATGCTAAATGAGAACGCACCCAACAACCAAAGTCCTCTGTATTAAATATACAAATAGTGTAGTTGATCCGTTCTCACTCGGAAACGTTGGAACTAGGTATGTAAACATGAAATAACGAAAAACGTGAGTTTCAAAAAGATAGTAAATGATCCCTTTTCGAAATGACCCATTCAATTACACAGTGTATAACTTATTAACTTACTGGCACTATCAAACCCATAGGAAAATTCTGAATTCATTATAAAGAAACTGAATAAAATAATGGCGAAGATGATTAAGAACGACTCATTTTATTCCCAACAACATCTATCTATACGTGTTTGTAATACAGTACATTGCAATATATGACGTCAGTTCTGGAACATAGATTGAGAATTCCGAGAAGCAGGATCTAGATTCATCACATCAACGGAAAATACAACACACTCCAACGTATTGTTGCAATTTGAGCTACCAACCCGATGTAGGTGTATGTCGTTGCAATGACGCCAGGGGTCGAGTGAGCGTATTCAAACACAAGAATATTGTATTATATTGTAAGCCTATGCTTTCCTTTTACAGAGATTTAGGCGCTCTTCCCCCTACAGGAAAGAATTTGAACCATACTAATTTAGTTACACTTGTTTTCGTATAGATGTCATTTTGAGTGGTACGTGGTCCACCGCTGTGGTCTCGAGGTAGCGTGCTGCCTTGTCACGCAACGGGCCTGGGTTCGATCCCCGGTCGGGACAGTTTTTCTGGGTGCGGTTTTTATCGGGGTTTTTCCTCACCTGTAAGACAAATGTCAGGAAAACGTTAAGGCCCAAACGGTCCCCGAAATCATATGGCCATCATCCTTACCATCGTCATTATCATCATCATCCTTCACCGGTGTGGAAAGCAACGGGAAGCTACCACCTACACAATTCCCAAAAATCTTCAGACTCGGGACTCACGGCTTAAAGTCCCTCCCGGAGGACTTGCTCCTTGGATTTTTCGGTCCTAAAAAATCCATCGACACCGGCCGGTTTTGAATCCGCGACCCTTGGGACCAGAGGCAAGGTGCATAACCACTAGTCCACCGCGACCGACACAACTATACATTAGCTAAACATACTACATACTGGAGCCCGGATTCGTATGCAAAATAAAGTACTAAATAAGCATGCAAATATGAATGGAAAATGTAGAAAATATGCATCCTAAATATAACGGGCTTCCAATATAAAACCGGACCGGCCTTACGGAGTTTCACCCGGCACGCAGTGCTGTCTCTTCCTCCCGCAATTCACCCTGCCTGCCACCCGTCCTTGAACTGTTTCTTACCTTATAGAAAATGCTGGAAATGTTGTCCTCCCGTACACGTGCTATGGGATCACCTTGGTTTAGACAATGAACACGTGTACACTTGTAAGGTTTGAATTTTAACAATTTTGTTGCTGTATGTGCAGAAGATACTGAAATCCCAACTTGTGCTAATTTCGGTAATGATTTTTGTGGTGAACGTTCCTAATTTTCGCCAATTTCGTCTAATTTTTCTTCGGTGAGAACCGTACGCCTTCGCGTGTGTTTCTTATTTTGTAATGAACCAGTGGTCTCAAATTTAGTCACAAGATCGTGGATTGTCGATCTGGAAGGAGGTAATTGTCCAGGGAAGTTCCGAATAAATTCCTCGCGAACGCGACGAGCTGATTCGTATTTATAATAACATTTACACACATAAATGCGCTGCTCTAATGTCAGCTGACGTCTCATCTTGTCGAACGATAGTATTCGTATTTATAATTACATTTACACACATAAATGCGCTGCTCTAATGTCAGCTGACGTCTCATCTTGTCGAACGATAGTAAACTGACTAGTTCAAGGACGAGCGGCTGGCAGAGTGAAATGCGGACGAGGAGAGAGCGCTGCCTGACAGGTGAAACCCCGTGAGGCCGGTCCGGGTTTATATTGGAAGCCCGGTACAAAAACAGATAGTAATAAAATCAAATAAATTATTTGCTTTGTGGGTAATCTAGCTTTTATAAGATTCATGAAATGTTCCGTTGAGGTATTATTCAAAATTAAAATATAAAATTATGGAATATTTACCTGAAAGGTCCTTCTCCTGAACTTTATTATTTATTTAACTGTAGCGCTTTCGGGACACTAGTTTTGAATCCTGCTGATGATGGGACTAGTCCCGAAAGCGCTGAAGATCTTCAGTGAAACACTAGTTTTGAATCCTGCTGATTATGGGATTAGTCCCGAAAGCGCTACAGTTAAATAACTAATAAGGTTGAGTAGACGGATCTTTCAGGTGAATATTCCATAATTTTATATTTTAATTAATCTTGGCTTATTCCTGGCTGTTACAGTAGATAAGGAAGGTTTTCGTGAGGTTTTCTTGTACGAAGCTCCTTCGTCTGTCACTCAAGAAGGGTTTATACAATGAAAATGCCCTTTCTACACCACATGATGTCACAGGTGTGTTTGAAAAACACCACAGTTCTTGTTTTCACGTAGACTTTCACGGCCGGAGTTGCTATGATGATCTTGATGAAGATTTTCGGGCTGTAGGCCGTGGTCGTGAGGCTTGTAGTTCCCCGACGTTTCGCCAGAGACTATGTCTGGCATCCTCAAGAGTAGAGGATGCCAGACGCAGTCTTTGGCGAAACGTCGGGGAACTACAAGCCTCACGACCACGGCCTACAGCCCGAAAATCTTCATCAAGATCACCACAGTTCTTCTTCAGTGAATTTCTCTTCAGTTACAGTTTTTTCACTATCGCCAGAGAGCATTTTGCTAATTTGACAAATTCTATTGCAGCCAATACTTTTATTTAATACTTCACTAAGATTATCAAATGCGATTTTAGCAATACTGTAATATTATTTCTCAAGGCCCATGGGTATTCACCTCTTACATTGATGTAAATATACACGTTGCGCATATATCCAATTTATTACAGACTTTAATTTTAAAAAATATTAATTCATAATTTAATTAATTACTTGTAATCAGCTGAAGGGAAAATTATAATTTAATACCACATTTAGCAGTAAAATATGCATTTATGCAATAAAAATCTAAAATAAGCATTTTCCCCCGGAATATGCATTTCTATGCATTATCAATACCGCTCAAATTATCTGTGAAGGGACATCTTAACATGTAAATCATTTCCACATACTTTTTAATGCGTAAAACAAAGCATGCATTTCGCATACAAAGACGGGCTCTACTACGTACGTTATTCAAAACAGTATGACTGGAAGTGGCGGCTTGAGGGTCAATATTTCTGAATTAATGTATATTTCTGTATCCCGAAAAAAAAAAGTTTAACAAGGTACATAGCCTACTTATTTTTGTGCTTAACAGGTAGCTATTAGGGAGCCAATTAATTTTTTGAGAGGATTCAAAAATGTTTGAGGGAGGCATTTATGGGAGTCCTGAAATGAGATTTTGTCAACGATAATTTTTTTCACTTTAAATGGGCATATAAGTGTCAAATTAACAAAATTTAAAAAATATTTCCAAATACTGGTAATCTTTTCACCCCCCCCCCTTAATGAAAGAGTCAAAATGTCGCATATTTAAATTAATTACATATGTTATCTTATAATATTGATAGCCTTATATTTATCGCTACGATTTCTTATGATTTTTTTGTAACATAAAAACATCGAGGTTTTGTGGTGAGGAAATAGGAAATCCTCCTGAAATATACCGTTTTGTCTGTCACCGTCTGTGCCAACATATCTCACGGAAACAACTTTTTTGTATACTTTTTTTTTATTATCAATTCTATAATCTTTCCGAGTATCCTCTTCTATTCAATTTTGTATTAGAGCATTTCATAAAATATTTAGAAGATGAAGGAAGCCTACAACTCAATTTATTATTATTATTTTATTTTTTATTGATTTATTTTATTCTGTAGAGTTAAGACCATAAGGTCTCTTCTACATCACCAGGTTTAAATTATACATATAATAACAATTATTAATTATATACATGATTTAATGATAATAATAATAATAATAATAATAATAATAATAATAATAATATTAATAACAATAACAATAATAGTAATATTAAGTAAATAAAAATAAAACGTAGTTTTATTTCATTTTCATATTTATTATATAATTCAGTGACAGCTGTTTCGGTACACTGTACCTTCTTCAGACATGTTAACAAATTATGAATTGTGTTCCAACTGATCTAAGCAACAATACAACAATATTTATTTAAATTTTTAAATTTAACAAAGGGGATTCATTAAAATCAAGTTGAGAATTTAACAGTTTTTTACTACTTTTAAATTTATTAATTTCTACAGCCTGCAAAAGAACTAACTTCTTACCCTTATCACAAATATGTAACATTTCAAAATTTGGATCGAAACAATGATTAAATTGGAATAGGTGGTTAGCATATTTTGAATTTTCTAAATTTCTGTTATATGCTCTCATGAAATTTAGAAAATTCAAAATATGCTAACCACCTATTCCAATTTTTATCATTTTTTCGATCCAAATTTTGAAATGTTACATATTTGTGATAAGGGTAAGAAGTTAGATCTTTTGGAGGCTGTAGAAATTAATAAATTTAAAAGTAGTAAAAAACTGTTAAATTCTCAACTTGATCTGAATGAATCCCCTTTGTTAAATTTAAAAATTTAAATAAATATTGTTGTATTGTTGCTTAGATCAGTTGGAATACAATTCATAATTTGTTAACATGTCTGAAGAAGGTACAGTGTACCGAAACAGCTGTCACTGAATTATATAATAAATATGAAAATAAAATAAAACTATGTTTTTATTTTTATTTAATTAATAAATATGGATTTTCATCAAGTAAAACACCAAACTCATTTGATTATATATAGTAATAGTAATAATAATAGTATTAATAATAATATTAATAATAAAAGTAGTAATAATAATCATAATAGTAGAATACAAAGTGCAGAAATTACTTTTCTAAGGATTCAAAGGACGCACAAAATTGGACAACATAAGAAATGAAATTAGTGAATTAGAAATATATTCAATATAAATAATAGAATTCAATTTTTTTTTCTTCAATTTTGAACATCTTGCTGCTCTCCTCAAGAAATCCATTTCCACAGACATATGTTTTTGTCGAATTCCCATACTTAGCTCCATATGTGACAGTACTTCTCACTACTTCAATTACAATTTGAAATGTTTTAATATTTACAAAATGTATTTCATCAATTTCGAAAATTGTCTGTATCACTTTGTCCTTGAGGCAATCCTCTAATGAGGAAAGTTGTATATAATAAAAATATTTACCATTTTTCCTGTTTATATGTCTTTTCCATATGACACCATTTAACATTGCTGTTCTTGCTCTACCTTTATTTATTCTGTTCTTAATGTCCCTTTCTTGTCTATCCTCTGTATCTACTTTTATCCCCAAATACTCAAATTCTTCACATCCTCTAATATACCATTTATGATCTGGATATTAACAAAGGCAGATAGTAAACAAATAGAGGCTGCTGAAATGAAGGTGTTGAGAGCAATAGCAGGATACCAAAGGACCGATAAAAATAAAAACGAAGATATAAGAACAGACTTAATATATTTAATCTCTGTGAGAGAATAAAATATTATCAAAATGCTTATCTTCAGCACGTATTACGAATGAATGAACAGCGCATACTAAGAATGTACAAATATAAACCAAAAGGGAGAAGAATGTTGGGAAGACCATTGAAGAGATGTAAGGACCAATTCGACCTATAATGAGATCGGAACAAGACATTGGGCTTAATCCTTGTTGTTGATGATGATGATGATCTACTAACATTATATCTTCGGTTTCTACTCCACATCCCATACAAAATGTTTTTTTTTCTTCTATATTCTATCTTCGGGTTTTTACAGCTGCTGCCGTCTTCCCGTGCCAAACCTCCAAAGCCTACGGTCTTGGGCATCTTCGATGCTTAGCCCTCTAGCTTGCATTACTGTCTTCATGTTTTCCTTCCATGTTAACCTTGGTCTCCCTCTTTTTTTTTTCTAATCATGTATTTTTTAATGTTCTCATTTCAGGACAGAGTAACAATTGCCAAAGATTGAAGCTTCCAGAGGAAGCCAGTCATGCATGTGTGTGTAGTGAGAGATCATGCGACCAGTTCACGCAACCTCCAGAGCAACTTCTCAGAGGAAACAATTATGTCTATTACACATCTTCCAGCGCTGGAAAACGACTTGAAGCCACCACTGGACAATTCCTAAATAACCCCAGATCCAGCAGTGAGTACACCATTACATACATTCAATTCCTAAAAAGTTAGTTAGATTTATACAAATGTGTCTAAATGGCTCAAAGAGTAAGGTGCGTGTAGGTAAACAGTTTTCGGACACTTTTGAAATCCAGAATGGGTTGAAGCAAGGAGATGCACTATCTCCTCTACTATTTAATTTTGTACTAGAGCATGCCATTAACTCTTTAGAGAATGAGGAAGGGTTACAACTGAATGGTATTAATAAGCTGTTAGTTTATGCTGATGATGTAGTACTACTGGCCGATAGCGAGGAGATACTAAAGGCCAACACGCACACACTATTGAGTAACACTAAGAAATTGGGACTGGAAGTAAATATCAGGAAAACTAAATATATGGTCACACGTAGAAATACATTATATAATGGAAATGGACAGCTAATGACAAATGAGGGAAATTTTGAGGAATTGGCTGAATTCAAATACCTAGGAACAATAATCACAAATAGGAATGAGATGCACAAAGAAATTAAACATAGGCTCAATTCTGGAAATGCGTGCTATTATGCATTGCAGAGACTTTTGATGTCCCAACTCCTTTCAAAAAACATTAAGCTGAAAATATATAAAACTATTATTCTACCAGTTATATTATATGGGTGCGAAACATGGACTCTTACTTTAAGGGAGGAAAGGAGATTACAAGTATTTAAGAATAAAGTACTTAGGAAAATTTTTGGACCAAAGAGAGATGAACAGACAGGTGAATGGAGAAGACTACATAACAATGAACCACATAGTCTTTATAGGAAGCCAGATGTAATAAGAACAGTTAAGTCTCGTAGACTGTGATGGGCAGGACATGTTACACGTATGGGGAATGAAAGACTTGCATGGAGGCTTCTTGTAGGAAAGCCAGAGGAAAAACGCCCAGTTGATAGACCAATAATGAGGTGGGAGAATAACATTAACTATGATTTGAGGGAAGTAGATTATGCAGGGAAAGATTGGAAAGCATTTGCTCAGAATAGGGATGTATGGAGAGCTTATGTCCGCGCGGCCATGAACCTACGGGTTCGATAGTGCCAGTGAGTAAGTAAGTATTCATCCATAGTAATTCTGCCCGAAGGCAGGTCTTTCACTGCAATCATAGCATTTTCATGCTATGCTTGCAGCTTTACTAGGGAATTGTGTAGGTGTGGTAGCTTCCCGTTGCTTTCCACACGGGTAAAGGATGATGGTGATGATGATAATGATAAGGATGATGATGAAGATGATGGCCATATGATTTCGGGGACCGTTTGGGCCTTAAAGTTTTCCTGACATTTGTCTTACAGGTGAGGAAAAACCCCGATAAAAACCTCACCCAGAAAAACTGCTCCGACCGGGGATCGAACCCGGGCCCGCTGCGTGACAAGGCAGCACGCTACCTCGAGACCACAGCAGTGGACCCGTAAGTAAGTATGAAAGAGTTGTAATAAAACATCCCTATAAATTGCTTATTGCTTCATTGGCTGTTGGTCATTAAGTTTGTAGGATTTCAGGAGTTCCTAACAAACTACATTATAATGCGAGGTTTGGAAGTGGTTTTTACAGAAGCGATCAAATGATTTAAAACCTCGCTATCCCTCGGTTTTTAATTTCCGAGGTTCTGTAAAACACTTCACAAACGTGCGTTGTTTATTATTTTTTCATGATGGTGTTTTATTGTATTGTATTGTAAGCCTATGTTTTCCCTTTACAGATATTTAGGCGCTCTCCCCCTACATGGAAGAATTTGAACCATATTAATTCAGTTACGCTTGTTTTCGTATAGATGTCATTTTGAGTGGTCCGTGGTCAGCGTTCCGCCTCATACTGACATCTAGGAAACCAAGGTAGTACTAGGCGTTTTCCCTCTGGTTTTCCTATAAGAAATTTCCATGCACCTCTTTCATCCCCTCATACGTGCCATATGTCTTGTCCATGCAGTCTACGAGACTTAACTGTTATTATATCTGGATTCTTATACATATCATATAGCTCACTATTATATAGTTTTCTCCATTCACCTGTCCATTTGTTTTTTTTGGCCCACTATTTATTCTTATTATTGTTTTTATTGTCATTTTCTTATTTTACTGTTATTATTATTGTCATTATTCCAATTAATGATATTATTATTGTCCTTATTGGTATTATTATTATTATTATTATTATTATTATTATTATTATTATTATTATTATTATTATTATGCTTCATTACAGTAAGAACTCAAAATCCTGTAGTAATAAGAGTAGACAGTGAGAGAAGATACCAGGAAATATTTGGTTTTGGCGGAGCAATGACAGATTCTGCATGTGTGAACATTGCAAAACTCAGCAGAAATATGCAAGAATTGCTTTTGAGGTTAGTAAATGTATCAGGATTTATGAAACACAGAACAGGCAAACGATCATTTTCAATAAAATGCTATAAATTTTATAACATTTTTTCGGAGATTGTATATGAAATAGAAGACTGAAAATGACAGCATCTCTGTCCAAACGCGTCGACAGTTTTTTTTTAACCTAATGTTTGCTGATGGAATTATATTTAATTTTCTTCTTCTTCTTCTTCTTCTTCACTTCACCTCACAGTTGTTCTGTCCATCTTTTCACTGGCCTTCCTACATTCCTTGAACCTCTTGGCTTGTAGTTGAATGCTGCTCTTGGTAATCTTGTTACATTCATTCTTTCCACATGTGTAAACCATTTCTCTCTATATTCTCTGATTTTCTCATCCAATGGATATATGTTTAACTCTGTTCTTATATAGCCTATTCATTCCTCATCCGATCCAATCTTGTGCAGCCTTTTGTTCTTCTAAGGAAGTTCATTTCTGCGCTTTGTATTCTACTTTGCAATTTTTTGGTCATTACCCAAGTTTCGCTCCCATAAAGTAATGCAGGAACTGCCAATGTTTTATAAAACTTCAATCTAATATCTCTTCTTGTTTTATTCTTTAATGTTTTATGTGTTGATTTAGTTCCGCATATTATTTGAAATTCCGACAGTTTCATATGTACGTCTCTTTCAGGTTTTGTGTTTATAGTAAAATTACAACCCAAATAATTGAAATGTGTTACTTGTTCCAGAGGTTTGTTGTCTATTACGATTTTTGATCTTATATTGATCGTTTCCCCAAAATGCTATTATTTTTGTTTTTTCTTTTGATATTTTGAAATTATATTCTTGGCATAACTGATTTAATTGATGTAAAGAGTACTGCAGATTATTTTCATTTTCTTGAATAATAACCACATCGTCAGCATACATTAAAATATTTAATAATTTAAAACAGTCCATGAAATTAGAAACAAAATGGAAGCAGAAGAAAGCATAATTGAAAGAATTGAGGAAAAGGAATTAAAGTGGTTAGGACATGTTTTAAGAATGGAAGATGAGCGATGGCCGAAGCAACTATATGAATGGCATCCTAACAGAAAGAAGAAAAGAGGAAGACCAAGGTTAACATGGAAGGAAAACATGAAGACAGTAATGCAAGCTAGAGGGCTAAGCATCGAAGATGCCCAAGACCGTAGGCTTTGGAGGTTTGGCACGGGAAGACGGCAGCAGCTGTAAAAACCCGAAGATAGATAGAGATAGATAAAACAGTCCATTCTTATACCTATATTAACAATACTTTTCCAATTGTGGATGTCAATATATAGATTAAAAAGGGTAGGTGATAAACTACAGCCTTGTTTTACACCTCTATTAAAATAGTTTCGGTCTTTGATGTGCCTATATTTATTATAATTTGAGACTGTACATATTTAATATAGCCATATATATTAATGAAATAAAATAATGAACTGTCAAAAATTGAAAGATGTTTTAATACTTGTAAAGTTAAACCCATTTATACGAGGGTTTGAACTTTAATAGTGGCAACGCTGCTGTAGAGACGGCATCCGACGGAACATAATGATGATAGCACAGTCAGTTACATACCTACCTTACCTCAGAACATATGGATTCTTCCTTCCCACATTACACGCGTGCGATCTGGCGAGAGGAGCAGAGTCTCATGTTAGCTCTCAGTCTAATGTAATGTTGCCACAGGAACCCGGAGTTGGATAAATGTGCCAGAGGTCATACATGGCAGTATCATCAAGGTCTTCAAGAGGCTTGCGGGGAATCTGCATTACCTTACAGAACACTGACACAATGTCAGTGTTCTGGCTATCCACTGCCCCACTATTCTGTAAGCCAATGCAGATGCCCCACAAGCCTCTTGAAGACCTTGATGACACTCCCATGCTGTATACGACCTCTGGTATAGTCAATGTGTGTCCAACTCCGTTGTTCCTGTTTCGAAAACATCATGACGACACTACATTAGACCGCCAGCTAAAAATATGCTCTGTTCCTCTCGCCAGCTCGCATCTGCGTGACTTGGGAACGGAGAGTTTATATGCTCTGAAGTAAAGTAGGTATGTAACTGACTGTGCTATCAGCGACATCATTAGGTTCCGTCGGATGGCGTCTCTACAGCAGTGTTGCCACTGTTAAAGTTACAAGCCTCGTAAAATATGTTTATTTTTCAGCCAATATTTTGGAAGAACTGGAATTGGTTATTCTTTCATTAGAGTGCCGTTTGCTGGGACAGACTTTTCGACATATAACTACACATATGACGACACAATCGATGATGAAAGTCTGAGATTTTTTTCACTCAAGGAGGAAGATACCAACTACAAGGTAAGTAAAATTAATTACGAATTGAAACGCAAAACAAGGGCGAGGAAACAAGCAGAGTTACATTATACTAACGGTTCTGTATTTAACTTTTAACGGTGGTCTAGTGGTTACGATCCTTGCCTCTAGTCCGGAGGGTCGAGGGTTCAAACTCGGCCGGGGTCGATGGACTTTTAGGATGGAAAAATTCAAAGGACAAGTTCTCCGGGAGAGACTTTAAGCCGTGGAGCCCGAGTCTGAATAATTCCATGCTCGTAAAAGAACCATAAGTCTGAATAAAAAGGCATCTGAGCAAAATTTAACCGATATTCATCCATACAAGTAATACCTTAGCTGTCTATTGGTAGAGTAAGAGGAAGGGTTGTCTTGAGGATGCCGGACGCAGTCTCTGGCGAAACGTCGGGGAACTATAAGCCTCAAGACCACGGCCAA
Source organism: Diploptera punctata (assembly GCA_030220185.1). Classification (NCBI taxonomy): domain Eukaryota; kingdom Metazoa; phylum Arthropoda; class Insecta; order Blattodea; family Blaberidae; genus Diploptera; species Diploptera punctata. The sequence continues at coordinate 29,249 of JASPKZ010004681.1, read as the reverse complement.
CAGCCCGGAAATCTTCTACAAGATCATCATAATAACTCCGGCCGTGAAAGCCTAAGTAAATATAGAAAGTGTTATGATTTGATATTCCGCGTGGTACATAAATCGGCCCCTCTCACTGTTGGCAACACTGTCATGAATGATATAATGATAATGATTTTTTGTTTACGCAGATACCCTACATAAAATTGGCGCAGTCCATAAGCCCAGTTCCAATCAAGTTGTTCAGTTCATCATGGACTGCTCCTGAATGGATGAAAGAATCTCGTAATGGCACCCTTGGTATTTCGAGATTACAGAGGAGATATTACCAACTTTATTCCGACTACTACATCAGGTACGGTACTTACGAGAGAATGTAAAAAATGATCTTACATTGGGTATTTGATCAATTATTTATTTTATTTCAAGCATTAGGCACACACTATTGACTATAATTAACCCATTCGCTTCACGTTTAAATGCTCAATTCATTTCCCCAGAAACAGCATTTAAGTTACAAAAAATGATATTGTCTAATTTTCAAACATTCAAAACAAGCAAAATATAACGGTGTTTGAGATCACAATAAGGGTGAAGGCCAAAACACATTCCTCTACCGTTCGTAAATGTTAACAAAAGATTACGCTGTCAAGGGATGTACAAAATATTGCAAAATATATAACAGCATAGTAAAGCAAGTGTGCCTCGTCATCTGAGTTGAAGGCCATTTAACTGCCGGCGAGTGTACCTCGTCTTTTGAGGTTAATGGGTTAAAAAGGGAACAGTTAACCATTGCATGTCGAAACATACCACGAAATTTCTCCCAGAAAAGCGTTGTGTGTGCCAAGGCCGCATCCAAGAAAAATTAAATGCCGTTTTTAACTGTAAGGCACATAAATCGAAGTCGTACTCCTGGAATAGCTATCCATTGTACGAAGCTGATGTACTGTACATGAGTTAAGAGTGGAATGAAATGATGGCGCGGACGGCCGGTAATAAGAGTTATCCAGTCTGCCAATACAGGAGTTGTATTACTTCCCTATAGTTTAAATGAGATTTGGCGCTGGATTTTAGTGTCTTCCAGTTAAAAAGGCAGATATTCAGATATTTATTTTTGTACATGGGCTTTGTACATCACAACGTTTCTCTAAAAGAAATTTTAAGGCAGCTTTCGGTATGCAATGGTTGACATATTTCTGTGAGTGGCTATATATATATATATATATATATATATATATATATATATATATATATCTTTAATTTGCTTACTTGTTATAGTCTGCTACTAGATGGCAGTAAAGACCGAGTTCTCGCGACATCTAGTAATAATGGAGAATATAATACATATATAATAAAAATAAGTGTTTGAATTGGATTCGCCTGTTGGTGTAATGGATAACACGCTGAGGTACAGACTCAGAGTTCCGGGTTCGAATCCCGTCCAGGCATTTATTTTTCTTATCATACCATATATATATATATATATATATATATATGGCTATTCAAAAAGAAGGAACAGACTTCAAACATTTATTTTTTCCAAACTAGAAAAAATATAAACACAATTTCAACGTTCCTAGAAAGAGAAAAGTTTGAAGTTCCGATCATGGCCGCATTGGATCCGTTACTTGAAGTTGCGATCATAGTAGCATTGGCGCTGTTAGATTGGAAGAGGAGGAGCAGAAGATCAACTTCATCGCCAGTGGCCTCCCAGGTCACCAGACCTAATCCCGTGTAATTTTTATCTGTAGGGTTACGTAAAAGACCGTGTTTTAATCCCCCTATGCCTGATACTCTTGAAAATCTGCGACATCGAATTGCTGAAGCTGTGAATTCTATAACTAGAGACCAGCTGATTCGTGTGTGGCAAGAAATGAGCCACCGTTTTGGTATTTGTCGTGTAACACATGGTGCTCATATTAAATACATAAAATAGTGAGATTTGAACTTTTCTCTTTTTAGGAACGTTAGAATTGTGTTTATATTTTTTTGTAGTTTGGAAGAAATAAATGTTTGAATCTGTTCCTTCTTTTGGAATAGTCCTATATATATATATATATATATATATAATTGTCATAAGTAATGCCACGAGTGTTTTCCAAATTATCGATAAATTCACGACTCACGAAGTGAGGAGTGAATTTATCTAGAGAATTTGGAAATCAAGAGTGGCATTTGTTAGGACTATTTAACGAATAAAATTAAGCTGTATACTCACAAATCATTATTTAACTATAGTTATTTTAAAATATTTATATGTTTAATGTAAACGGCGATATTTGAAAACAAATGAGAAACGATTGGTACGCTTCATTTGCTTCTTTTGTTAATCAGTGCAACCAGATCTTATTATTATTTATTTCCAAAGGATCGCAATGTTGTATGAATGCACCCTAGTGGAGAAATTTATAACCAACGTTATAGGTATTAATTAATTTCTGAAATCCTATAATGTAAATATGTCAATTATATTTTTCTGCAACGTCATTTCCTGGAAAATAATTTGTTTAAGAAAGTGCAAATAGTGTTTTTTTTTTGTGTGGTATAATCAATTGTTACAAATGTTTTTATATTATCTCTTGCATTCGCTTTCTGCTGACATTCATGCACTATATATACAATCTGGTAGCCGTATTTCTTGGAGAGTCGGTCACTGCAAAATAATGCTATGACCTATTCAGAATGTTAAAAAGGAGGTGCTTTCTTTATTATGATAAACTTTAGTTGGTAAATTCTAGGCGAAACACGATTGTGATTGGTTGTAAATAAAAAATCATTGAAATGTGATTGGTCACTGACTCCCATTTGGGGCATGAGTTAAATAGCCATTGTTATTTTCTGTTTCTATTAAGTAGGATTGGTCCGTTTCGTATTTTTTTTAATATGTTATAAGAAAATTTACATGTCTTTGGAATTTGCAAACATTTATTTCATCAAGTGAACAAAACGTGTTTACGTAACAGTCGTGGCCTTGATATTAGAGATACAAAAAATCTATACAAGAAGTTGTTTTCTTGCGAGGCATGGCATTCTGCCGAAAGGTATGCAGAAATGCTCTTGCACTCGTTTGACCTCTAACTTTACGAGTGCTACAGTATTTGGCACAGAAATGCCTCAGGTACAGTTTGAATAAGTCCGTCAAGCAGTAACTGCGTAAAACTAAGCGAATTCTCAGCAAGTCGAATTTATCGACCGATTTTTCTGGTTTAGTAAAGTAAAGTAATCCCACAACAGGCCCGGAGGCCCTTGGGGTAGTAGGAGGTTAAGGCTCCCGTTTTTTCTAGACAATCGGCACTTTATGGTCAGCCGGGTTGTCAGCCCTGCGTGACGGCCGCCTTTACCCCCAGAACAAGTGCCTGGTACTCATTTCAGTTAGAGGCTGAGTCGACCCCAGGGCCATGGTGCCGCCAGAGGGTTTGGGTCAGTTTAAAAATTCTGACCCCAACGGGACTTGAACCCTCGACCCTCCGGCTTGTAGCTCAGTGCCTTAACCACTACGCTACGGCTTTACGGAATATATATTTCTTCTGACAATTTAACTCATGCCACAAATGCTATTCAATGACTAATCACGTTTCAATGAATGTTGTTTTACAACCAATGACAGTCGTGTTTCACCTCGCTCTTTATCGATTTCTCTTTATCAGCTCCTGCTTTTGATAATGAAAGCTCCTTCTTTTAATGTTCTGAACAGGTCAAAAGCATTATTTTTCTCCAACAAATACATTGAATATAGCAAATAATGAAAAGATTCCTTGATTTAACTGAGTTGTTTACTAAAAAAATAAATGAACAACCCGTAATGTTGATTATGATATATACAGGGCTTCCAATATAAAACCGGACACGCCTCACGGGGTTTCACCCGTCAGGCTGCGCTCTCTCCTCGTCCGCATTTCACTCTGCCAGCCGCAGGATGTCCGGTTTTATACTGGAAACCTATAGTTTGATGTGTTTCATTATTTCTCCACTTGGGTGCACTCTTACAATATTGCGATCTTATTTGGCAATAAATAATATGATCAAGCAGCAGTGAATGGACATAATCTCACATTTCTGATTTGTTTTTCAAACATCGCCGTTTACATTAAATATATAAATATTTTAAAATAACTATAGTTAAACAATGATTTGTGAGCAAACAGCATAATTTTATTCGTTAAATAGTCCTAACAAATGCCACTTTTGATTTCTAAATTCCCTAGATAAATTGGAAATCACTCGTGGCATTACTTATGACAAATAAATGTTATGTATTGTGACAAAATTAATACAGCGGCTGGTAGAACAAATGTTCAAATCATCATTTCAGATAAACACCACGTCTAATGGCTAGCACTAATTTTTATTTAGCAGTACATCCTATAAGATGCTCTTGGTTTAATTTATTTAATATTTTTAATAAAATAATGAAAAAAAAAGAATGTAACTAAGAAGATGCAGAACTTCAATTAAGGGAAATTTGTGAAGGTGTATTACAAACTGATAACACTGGTCAACATGATTTTTGTCTCATGAGTACCAATAGTTGTACTTAATGCAGTTTTTATCATGTTTTCAAATAAATGTATTCGGAATTTCTCCATCACCCACAGTTTTTTTTTATTTCAGTTTCAATTCATGGATTTAAATAATTATTGTTTAATAAACGTTTTTTCGTGCATTTGTCCATTGTAAAATAAAACCAAATAAGCTAACTCAGGAGATTTCAGCTATGGAAAAGAGATATCAAGGCAAATGGAATCCTAATATGCTGGCCGATTATTGTTGGACCATCAAGAGGGATGCTCCACAGGCGAAATATAGCAGAAAATCGCCATTTCTTACTTTCTAGGTGAGTCCGAATGTTCGAATATTGTGTACTTACGAATGTAGAAAATATTAAAGTGTTTGAAATTATAAATGCCTGTCTCTCGGAAACCTTGCGTGATGGAGAAAACCCGATATCATATTCGAATTCAGGAGAAAAAATACTATCAGAATCACATATTTTTCTTTCTGAGACAAAAAAAAAAGTTTATTTTTTGTTGCTCAGTGTAGTCTACAAATCCGTAGTACATTTATGCATTTTTTAAACTCATGTTAGTTATTAAGAATAGTTGGAGAAAACCCTCAATGATGAGGAAAATTCTCAAAATGAATGAATGATGAAAAAATGAATCTGAAGAAAATATTCAAATTTATGTACTGACTTAGACTTTCATGGTCGGAGTTGCTATGATGATCTTGAAGAAGATTTCCGGGCTGTAAGGCCGTGGTCTTGAGGCTTGAAGTTCCCCGACGTTTCGCCAGAGACTGCGTCCGGCATCCTCAAGGATGTCTTGAGACTGACTTGAAGTTCCCCGACGTTTCGCCAGAGACTGCGTCCGGCATCCTCAAGGTTGTCTTGAGACTGACTTCAAGTTCCCCGACGTTTCGCCAAAGACTGCGTCCGGCATCCTCAAGGTTGTCTTGAGACTGACTTCAAGTTCCTCGACGTTTCGCCAGAGACTGCGTCCGGCATCCTCAAGGTTGTATTTAGACTGAAGTGAAGTTCCCCGACGTTTCGCCAGAGACTGCGTCCGGCATCCTCAAGGTTGTCTTGAGACTGACTTCAAGTTCCCCGACGTTTCGCCAAAGACTGCGTCCGGCATCCTCAAGGTTGTCTTGAGACTGACTTCAAGTTCCCCGACGTTTCGCCAGAGACTGCGTCCGGCATCCTCAAGGATGTCTTGACACTGACTTGAAGTTCCCCGACGTTTCGCCAGAGACTGCATCCAGCATCCTCAAGGATGTCTTGAGACTGACTTGAAGTTCCCCGACGTTTCGCCAGAGACTGCGTCCGGCATCCTCAAGGTTGTCTTGAGACTGACTTGAAGTTCCCCGACGTTTCGCCAGAGACTGCGTCCGGCATCCTCAAGGATGTCTTGAGACTGACTTGAAGTTCCCCGACGTTTCGCCAGAGACTGCGTCCGGCATCCTCAAGGGTTGTCTTGAGACAGTCTCAAGACAACCTTGAGGATACCGGACGCAGTCTCTGGCGAAACGTCGGAGAACTTCAAGCCTCAAAGACCACGGCTTACAGCCCGGAAAATCTTCATGATCATTCAAATGTATGCCAAATTATAACTTACAACAATAACATTTAAAAATCACTTTATCTGTCACATTTTTTTTAATTTTTCATAACAAAACTCAGTAAATGGTATGTGAATAAAACGAGGGAGGTATTCTTAAAATCAATTAATCCTTAAACTGACTAAACTCAATTTCCGATGCCAGCTTATTTAAATATGTCGGACTGCACATGTTTCTGAAGCATATGTGAGCAGTTTTACATATAATAATTTTACTTTGAAACATTAATAATTTAGATCTAAAAAGTCTTACAACTCCATGAGAGCACTTATTAAAAAGGAAAATTCTCTTTCCAATTTCGCAACTAATATAATTGTTTTGATTAATCATGGAACCTAAATAACTAAAGTTACTAGCTCGATCAAATTTAGAATTTCCTATCTGTAATTGAAAGTTGCCCCGAAAAGAGATCTAATCCACAAAAATTCCAAAGTTGAGTTTTTAGTGGATTAGTGATCTATCCGGAGAATATCACGACATGGTGCATGTAAAAAGCTATCCCTGCTCTCTTGCAGACCTGTTTTATTTATTTTTAAAAGTTGGTTTTCAAGCGAATAGTGATGCATATATATAGATATATATGGCAGAATGGCGAAAGCAGTCAAGTCATTAATAACAGTGCATAAAAACAATTATTGCACTTGTGCCAATTTATTCCACCACAGTTACGTGAATTCTAATCAGAATCCTAGAGAAATTGAGTGAAAATAAGAAAGACACAAAAAATGTAACGAATTAAAATTAAATGGAAAATAAATACTGAAAACTAACTAACTTAGAAATTTTTCTAACTGAATCAGGGTTCAATATGTATTTTATATTTCTTATTATAGCATTTTTAGTTAAATATGTGTTAGATAATTTTTCCACTCTAAAGAGATAGGTCACTTTTGCAATCAATTCTGTATTAAATTGTTAATATTTAGTTATTAGCATGTTATTTTGCGTTCAAATTGGCTGTATATGATTCCAATAGGACGAGAGATTAAAATATATATCATATAATAAAGATAATAGCCTCAATTTTTTTTTATTTTCCCAACAATTTGTAGTTTGTGGGTTTAGATCTCTTTTCGGGGCAACTATTCAATTGATCACCTATTCATTATTGTATGACCCTCGTATACTTTGATTTGGCCCAAATGTAAGGGAAACTCTGTATATACTAATGGCAATATGATTTATCATAAGTAATGCCACGAGTGATTTCCAAATTATCGATAAATTCACGACTCACGAAGTGAGGAGTGAATTTATGTAGAGAATTTGGAAATCAAGAGTGGCATTTGTTAGGACTATTTAACGAATAAAATTAAGCTGTTTACTCACAAATCATTATTTAACTATAGTTATTTTAAAATGTTTATATATTTAATGTAAACGGCGATGTATGAAAACAAATGAGAAGCGATAGGTACGCTTCATCTGCTTCTTTTGTTTATCACTGCAAACCAGATCATATTATTTATCGCCAAAGGAACGCAATATTGTAAGAATGATCTCTAGTGGAGAAAAAATGAAACATCAAACTGTAAATTAATTCATTTCCGATGTCGTATGATGTAATTATGACAATTATATTTTTCTGAATTATTAGCTGGGAAAAAATACATTTAAGAAAGTGCAAACAGTGGTTTCTTGTTTTGGTGGTATAATAAATTGCTACAAATGTTTTTATATTAACTCCCGCATGCGGCATGTGCTGACATTCATGCACTATATATACAATCTGGTAGCCGTATTTCTCGCAGGCTCAGTTACTGCAAAATAATGGTCAGACCTGTTCAGAATATTAAAAAGGAGGAGCTTTCTTTAATATGGTAATTATAACACTGATAAATATTTCGTGAAACACGACTCTGATTGGTTGTGAAACATAATTCATTGAAACGTGATTGGCCATTGAGTCCCATTTGGGGCATGAGTTAAATAGTCAGTGCAAGTTATTTCTCGGGTGCTTCCCAATTCGTGACGTGAAAGGTTAGTTCATTTCTACAAGGTCGAAACATTATGTATTTTCCTCTTAACCGCACGTTGCAGATTACTAATCCGTCATGACCTCATCATACGCAGAAACTTACTGTAAGTTTAAAATACACACTATTGAACTATTCAGGGGAAAACATTATTTGATAAGTTATACAACACAGACATTAGGGACAAATGTCATGTTCAAGACATAACCAAATTTATTATAGGTAGACGAAAATATTGGAAAAGTCATATAAAAAGAATGAAAGACAACCGACTTGCAAAAATAACTAAACAAGATAGACCAATGAATGAGAGAAGAACAAGAGGAAGACCAGCCAAGAGATGGATAGACAGTGAATGCACATCCAATACATCTTCCTCCGAGGAGTGATTTTCGAAATAAACAGGATGAAAATCCTACAAATTACACTGAGAGAGAAAAAAAGAAACTTTTTTTTTGTCCCAGAAAGAAAAAAATGCGTGATTCTGGTAGTTTTTTTTTTTTTCTCTGAATTCAAATATGATATCGGTTTTTCTCCACCATGCAAGGTTTCCGAGAGACAGGCACTTATAATTTCAAACAGTTTAATATTTTCTACATTCGTAACTACACAATATTCGAACATTTGGACTCAGCTAGAAAATAAGAAATGAAGATTTTTCTGCTATATTTCGCCTGTGGAGCATGCCTCATGATGGTCCAACAATAATCGGCCAGCATATTAGGATTCCATTTGCCTTGATATCTCTTTTCCATAGCTGAAATCTCCTGATGAAAGTGTTCCCCGAAAGTATTTTACAATGGACAAATGGACGAAAAAACGTTTATTAAAAAAATAATTATTTAAATCCATTAATTGAAATTGAAATAAAAAACATGTGAGTGATGGAGAAATTCCGAATACATATTTGAAAACACGATAAAAAACTGTATTAAGTACAACTATTGGTACTCATGAGACAAAAATCATGTTGACCAGTATTATGAATAAGAAAGAACAAGAGACACTATTGAGTAACACTAAGAAATTGGGACGTTGGATAAAAAATGCATTATATATCTAACTCACTAACACTATCGAACCCGCAGATACATGACCGCGCTGACATAAGCTCTCCATACATCCCTAACCTGAGTTAATATTTTCCAATCATCCCCTGTATAATTTACTTCCATAAAATCATGATTAACGTTAATCTTCCAGCTCATTCTTCGCCTACCTAGACGCCGCATTCCCTCTGGTTTTCCTACAAGGAGTTTTCATGCCCCTAATTAATTTCCCATTCGTGCCACGAGTCCTGCCCATCGCAGTCTACGAGACTTAACAATTCTTATTGCATTTGATTTCCCATGAAGATAATCTTTCTCACTATCATGTAGTCTTCTCCATTCACCTGTCTGTTCATCTCTCTTTGATCCAAAAATGTTCCTAAGAACTTAATTCTCAAATACTTGTAATCTTTTCTCCTCCCTTAAAGTAAGAGTCCATGTTTCACAACCATATAATATAACTGGGAGAATAACAGTTTTATATATTTTCAGTTTTTTTTCAGAGGAGTTTGGAACAACAAGAGTCCCTGTAATGCATAATATAATGTATTTCCACAATTGAGCCTATGTTTAATTTCTTTCTGCACCTTATTTCTGTTTGTAATTATTGTTCTTAGGTGTTTGAAAATGGAAAATGAAATTTGTGTTACAGATGTCTTGATGAATACAAGAAAAATGGACTTCAATTTTGGGGAATATCTCCACAAAATGAGCCATTCCACGGGTTTAATAACTATTATGGCTTCAACAGTATGGGATGGTCTCCTCAAGAGCAAAAAGAATGGCTTGGCAACTTTTTTGGACCAACTCTTCAAGCCAGAGGATATGGAAATGTTAAACTTATGATCTTAGATGACAACCGAGTATTTCTTCCTGGATGGGCCACTGTGGTACGTCTTCTTCTTCTCCTTCTTCGGTTATCATATTTTTAATTTATCGGTAAATGAGTTGGATAATTTTTTTTTTTGGTCGATGTGACTAATTTCTTATACTTACCAATATTGTTGTTACTGGAAGTAAGTCAACGTTCCCACATCTAACCTGGTTGCTATGCAAACAAAAGAAATCGCAATGCTGATATGGACTCAAAAAGCACTCTTCGATAAGTAAAATAAAACATTTCTTGAATGATTTGTACACTAACTCGTACCTTTCTTTAGACTTTTCCGGAATTAATGCAGAACATCCCACTCTCCAGGCTTCTTCAATTTCTCTATCATCTACCATGACTCCTTCCATAATAAAATTATCAAACAGATTCTAATCACGGTACTACATATAAAAATGTATCCACAGCCAACAATCCTTGCTTATGTCTTGTAAGCCTATGTTTTCCCTTAACAGATATTTAGGCGCTCTCCCCTAGAGGGAAGAATTTGAACCATACTAATTTAGTTACACTTGTTTTCGTATAGATGTCATTTGAGTGGTCCGTGGTCAGCGTTCCGCCTCATACTGACATCTAGGAAACCAATGTAGTACTAGGACGGGAAATTTCGGTAAATTTTGCTTAGAGGCCTTTTCATTTAGGTTTAAGGATCTTTTACGAGCCTGAAAATCTTCAGACTCGGGACCAACGGCTTAAAGTCCCTCCCGGAAGACTTGCTCCTTGGATTTTTCCATCCTAAAAAAATGCATCGACCCCGGCCGGGTTTGAATCCGCGATCCTCGGGACCAGAGGCAATCCTTGCTTATAATAAAACAAATGAAAAGCTACACAGCAACGATCACCAAATGTTTCTTTCTCATAGAAGTCATTTACATCCAACCAATATTTTAATTAATTTATTACTATAGCCTATTTAATAAAAATTAGTCACATCGACCAAAAAATAGTATGCAATACACATGAGGTAAGCACGTAACAGATCTCGAAAATTGAAAAAATCCGGCGCAAGTGCCTCGTTTTTCTTTCAAACTTTTTCTCGATTAGTAACAATTGCTTACCTTACTTGTATCGCAATATACTATTTTGCACGATAGTACCAGCAATGGCGACCATGAATGAAAGTTAAATTTTCTAAATTTCGGGGTTGCCAACCTCTAAATAACTAAATAACTATACTGTAATATTACAAGTTACCTACCTAGTGCGGGAAGTAAAACCATTGCCCTTTATGTATACTATGTACAATGTATATACAAAAATATATCCAAAACTTAGTGTTAATATATATATCCATCCATCCATAGTAATTCTACCCGAATGCAGGTCCTTCACTGCAATCATAGCATTTTCATTCTATGCTTGCAGCTTTACTAGGGAATTGTAGGTGTGGTAGCTTCCCGTTGTTTTCCACACCGGTGAAGAATGATGATGATGATGATGGCCATATGATTTCGGGGACCGTTTGGGCCTTAACGTAAAAAAAACTCCAAGCGCGAGAGTCCTAGAAGGCCCTTGGCTGACCATCCGGCTGCTGGCCTCACATCCACATGCGTTACTCACATACCATTTAAGAGTTTGATTTTCAACCTTCTTAACAACAGATGTGGTGATATTCATTTCTCTCCAAAGGAGTTCATTTTTTATTTTATCCTGTCTTGTTTTTTCGAAGATAATCAAATTCAACTGTTCTAATTTTATTATTTTATAATTCCGTCAAAGACCAAGTTTCACGGTGGACACGCCGTAGCGTAGTGGTTAAGGCACCCTCTCGCGGCACTATGGTCCTGGGGTCGACTCAGTCTCTAACGGAAATGAGTACCAGACGCTTGTTCTGGGGGTAAAGGCGGCCGTCACGTGGGGCTGACATCAAGTGCCGATTGTCTAGAAAAGCGGGAGCCCTAACCTCCTACTACCCCAAGGGCCTCATGAGGCCTGTCGTGGGATCACTTTATTTTTACTTTTACCAAGTTTCGCTTTCACATGACAAAATATTCTGTATTATGCTCTTATAAATTTTCATTTTAGTTTTCTTTGTAATATTTTTGTTCCAAATTATTCCATGTAATGTAAAGTTTTTTATGAGCTAATTTATCCGATTGATTTCCGATTGAGGGTCTTTCCACTTTTCAGCGGTTGCCCTTTTACCAGCCGGCTGCTGGCCCTTCACATCCACATGTGTCAATCACAGAGGTAGATGATCAACAGCCAGTGTAGGGGTGACATGTGGTTAGCATGTCGAGTCCCCAGCCGTTATAGCTGGTTCCTCAACCTGGAGCCGCTACTTATTGTAGCTACACAAATGCCTCACGATGCTGGGTGGGCACCGGTCCCATACTGGCCGAAATACCATGAGAAAATTTCTTCCCCATGGAGACTCGAACCAGCGCAAGTCCCGTAGCTCTGCGCCAAGGCTTCCTACCTTAACCGCTAATTTATAAAGACATTAAAAAGTTTGTAGTTCTTTTCTGTCGAAAGCACTTTCGTAATGGGTTGTTCATTTAAACGGGCGGTGTTACAGCATTTAGAAGATATGTGATTTTGAATCTTTCTTTCCAGAACAATTGACCATGTTTCAGCAATTAAATAAAATATTAATTTTTGGCAGGTAATGTCAGATCCAGTGGTACGCAGTTTCGTCCATGGCATTGCAATTCACTGGTACTTCGACTTCCTGGATCCTCAAGGAAAACGACTTTCAGACACTCATTATGAATTTCCTGATAAGTTTTTACTCTACACAGAATCTTCAGTCAGTAAGTACAATTTATATTTGAAGAGAAAAATTTTCGCCTAGACCGGGACTCGAACCCGGGACCCTTGGCTTTCCGGGCCAAGTGCTCTACCAACTGAGCTACCGAGGCGAGTTACGACGATCTAGACGCAAATTTTTCTCTTATGTACGTTGTAATTCCCTCGCGCCAAATGCTTGAAACCATAGCTTCTATCTTTTGCAAATGGCGGCTTCTTAGTTAAGAAGACATTTATTGGGAATTTAACACTACTTTATAGCCAGTAGGGCTTCTATTGACGATTTTATTATTAATTTAACACTTCTCATTGAAGGATAAATTATATTTGAAGAGAAAAATGTTCGCCTAGACCGGGACTCGAACCCGGGACCCTTGGCTTTCCGGGCCAAGTGCTCTACCAACTGAGCTACCGAGGCGAGTTACGATCTAGACGCAAATTTTTCTCTTATGTACGTTGTAATTCCCTCGCGCCAAATGCTTGAAACCATAGCTTCTATCTTTGCAAATGGCGGCTTCTTAGTTAAGAAGACATTTATTGGGAATTTAACACTACTTTATAGCCAGTAGGGCTTCTATTGACGATTTTATTATTAATTTAACACTTCTCATTGAAGGATAAATTATATTTGAAGAGAAAAATGTTCGCCTAGACCGGGACTCGAACCCGGGACCCTTGGCTTTCCGAGCCAAGTGCTCTACCAACTGAGCTACCGAGGCGAGTTACGATCTAGACGCAAATTTTTTCTCTTATGTACGTTGTAATTCCCTCGCGCCAAATGCTTGAAACCATAGCTTCTATCTTTGCAAATGGCGGCTTCTTAGTTAAGAAGACATTTATTGGGAACTTAACACTACTTTATAGCCAGTAGGGCTTCTATTGACGATTTTATTATTAATTTAACACTTCTCATTGAAGGATAAATTATATTTGAAGAGAAAAATTTTCGCTTAGACCGGGACTCGAACCCGGGACCCTTGGCTTTCCGGGCCAAGTGCTCTACCAAATGAGGGAATTACAACGTACATAAGAGAAAAATTTGCGTCTAGATCGTAACTCGCCTCGGTTAGCTCAGTTGGTAGAGCACTTGGCCCGGAAAGCCAAGGGTCCCGGGTTCGAGTCTCGGTCTAGGCGAAAATTTTTCTCTTCAAATATAATTTATCCTTCAATGAGAAGTGTTAAATTAATAATAAAATCGTCAAGTACAATTCACTTTTGCACGTCAGAATAAACATTTTAATTATGTTCGATCTCTACATAAAGAGTGATTCAGAAATATGGCTATACGTTTGATCGCATTCTGTGACGAAAATATTATTATTAAAGGAAAGATGATGTTATCATAAGTAATGCCATGAGTGATTTCCAAATTATCGATAAATTCACGACTCACGAAGTGAGGAGTGAATTTATCTAGAGAATTTGGAAATCAAGAGTGGCATTTGTTAGGACTATTTAACGAATAAAATTAGGCTATTTACTCACAAAACATTATTTAAATATAGTTACTTTAAAATATTTATTTATTTAATGCAAACAGCGATGTTTGAAAACAAATGAGAAACGTTATGTTTCGTTTCTCCATCCACTGCAACAAGATCATATAATGTTATATATTGCCATCTGGCGTGGGAAACTTGAAATATCATCGCAATATTATAAGAAGGCATCCCAGCGGAGAAAAAATTAAACACACCCAACTGTATATTATAACCAAAATTATAGGTTATTAATTTATTTTTTAGTAAACAACTCGGTAAAATCATTATTTAAGAACACAATTATACAACACAGAATTATCAAAAAGAACTCGGTAATATCATTATTTAAAAACACAATTATTGAACACACAATTGTCAAATTTGTATTTCGTCTATAACTTCATTTGAAGCACAGCCAAATCTTGTTTCTGTCATTTTGAACATTCAAATATGGCGGCTTTACTGTTGACTCAGTCACTGCAAAATAATGGTCAGACCTGTTCAAAATATTAAAAAGGAGGAGCTTTGTTTAATACGGTAAATATAACGCTGATAAATATTTCGTGAAGCACGACTCTGATTGGTTGTAAAACAGAAATCATTGAAACGGTGATTGGTCATTGGCTCCCATTTAGGGCATGAGTTAAATAGTCATTGGAAAGGGAATCCTTCAAATTACAACAATAGAACAAAACAAAACAAATCACTGCTCGCGTGCAGCTTGGCGGGTTGATTTTTGTGGGCTAGCGTCGAACGCCTCCACAATTCTCTTCGTTGTTTCTGTATCCGTGCTAATGCGAGGCCTTCCAGGTTTGATTTTCTGCATCCTCCCCGTTTCCAGCAGTCGTTTTCTCCACTTCCCCACAGTTGACGGCTGCAATGCTACGTTAAACTCACGTCTTGCGGCCTCACGATCATTAGCATACGTTATTGCCCATGCAGCAATTGTAATTTGCTGTTGCATATTCAACGCCATTTTGACTAATGACATAAGTTCTACACTGTTTTGTTTTATTCCATTGTTGTAATTTGAATAATTGCCTTTCCAACGGTTATTTCATACTTCCTGTAATGGTAATATTTTCATCACACAACGCGATCAAATGTATAGCCATATTTATGATTCACCCCGTAATATAATTGAAATGGACACTTATTGTTTGTGCCATGGTATAACGGCCTCATTTCCTGGAACTGTAGAAAAATCTTCGGTTTCAACCACCCTCCTGAGTGTCACTTAACAAAAGCCGACCGCCTTCCAACCCTCATTAGAGAAAAAGAGACGGAGATATTCCGAAGTTGTCAAATCAACTAACCTATCTTTTTACAGATATGTACATTTTTAACACTTTCCGAACTCTCAAATAGTGTAGTGGTCTTGCACGCTTATACGGAATACGAGAGGTCCACGGTTCGATTCCTGGTTCAGACCTTCCTGAGTGTCACTTAACAAAAGCCAACCGCCTTTCAACCCTCATTAGAGAAAAAGAGACGGAGATATTCCGAAGTTGTCAAATCAACTAACCTATCTTTTTACAGATATGTACATTTTTAACACTTTCCGAACTCTCAAGTAGTGTAGTGGTCTTGCACGCTTGTACGGAATACGAGAGTCCACGGTTCGATGCCTGGTCCAGACATTGATTTCTCTTTTCACAATATTATTAACTTATAATATTAATAGGTATGTGCCATTATTAATGGAAATGGACAGCTAATGACAAATGAGGGAAATTTTGAGGAAGTGACTGAATTCAAATACCTAGGAACAATAATCACAAATAGGAATGAGATGCACAAAAATTAAACATAGGCTCAATTCCGTAAATGCGTGCTATTATGCATTGCAGAGACTCTTGATGTCCCAACTCCTTTCAAAAACGTTAAGCTGAAAATATATAAAGCTATTATTCTACCAGTTATATTATATGGATGCGAAACATGGACTCTTACTTTAAGGGAGGAAAGGAGATTGCGAGTATTTGAGAATAAAGGTACTTAGGAGAATTTTTGGACCAAAGAGAGATGAAGAGACAGGTGAATGGAGAAGACTACACAACAATGAACTACATAGTCTTTATAGGAAGCCAAATATAATAAGAACAGTTAAGTCTCGTAGACTGCGATGGGCAGGACATGTTGCACGTATGGGGAATGAAAGACTGTCATGGAAGCTTCTTGTAGGAAAGCCAGAGGGAAAATGCCCAGTTGGTAGACCAAAAATGTGGTGGGAGAATAACATTAACTATGATTTGAGGGAAGTAGATTATACAGGGAATGATTGGAAAGCATTATCTCAGGATAGGGATGTATGGAGAGCTTATGTCCGTGCGGCCATGAACCTACGGTTTCGATCGTGCCAGTGAGTAAGTAAGTATGTGCATGTTAATATGGCATAGAATGGTTTAATTTTTAAAATCCTATTTTTAAAGAGTACTGCGGACGTGGCAACATTGGAAAGTGGATCCATTGGCGCATGGTAGTTGTATTAGCTTAGGTTTCTTAGGGGTGAGAGAAGGCCGTGAAAGCATGGCATACACTATAACGACAAATGAGGAATGTTTAAAGAAATGAATGAATTCAAACACCTAGGAACAATAATTACAAACAGAAATTAGGCCAGAAAGAAATTAAACATAGGCTCAATTCTGGAAATTCATACTATTATGAATTACAAGGACTCTTGTCTCAACTACTCTCAAAAAACATTATACCATTATTATCATTTTTATTATTAAGGCTTACGTATCAGATGATTCAGTTGATATTAAAATATAATATTAGAAGTTTATATAGCTATTAAATAAACGCCCAAAATACAGAATACTTTTTCAAGGACAGTCACGAGATAGAGAGAAAAATTACTTCTTCAACCACTTTCAACATCACGATGGCTTTTGATGCTTTGTATTGATTTTCAAAAGGTGGGCAAAGCATAAAATGGAAATAAGAAAGCTTATGCCACCTCTGGAGTAATCCAGGAATTATTTTTTTTAAATTCTAAATGAAATTTATCACGGAATTTGGCATATCACAAATACGCATATTTGCCCTGCTCGCATTTTAAAGAGCACACTGTATAACCTAGAATACAATGTATAAATACCAAACCTTAAATCTTATTGCAGTTCCATCTTTTGATACACTGTTGCCAATCCTAAAGCAGTGAGACTTGGAAATTGGGTACGTGCCGAAAACTATACTTCCAATATTATTCAGGTACGTTAAAATTAAATTTATTTAAATAGGAACCAATGTTAAGAGGCACCAGGTATAGTTAGGTGCTGTAAAATTGTATAATACACAATTACAATTGAAGGGTTAATTCCAAAAGCAGGCAAGTCCAAGAA
The DNA here is from genome assembly GCA_030220185.1 of Diploptera punctata. Lineage (NCBI taxonomy): Eukaryota > Metazoa > Arthropoda > Insecta > Blattodea > Blaberidae > Diploptera > Diploptera punctata. The sequence continues at coordinate 11,660 of JASPKZ010004681.1, read as the reverse complement.
GTAAAACCTTAAAAACTTAAAAAAAACTGCGTAGCTTTATTTGTGCTGAATGAAGTAAAAATTGCTCTTAGACCTACTATTGGCTCACTAACAGCTTTGTTTCACATATAAACAAACGTATTTTTCAAGACGATAGTTAGACGATGTTATTCATCAATCGGCTAAGCGCCATTTTATTGGGATTTTCATACTAAATGTTGCACTGACTCATGAAGTAAGTGTACGCACAATTTTAGCGCCAAATCTTTAAATATAGCCTCATTATTAAAGAAAAATGTAAACGTCATCATTCCTTTCAGAGATTCTATGTTTTGCAACAAACTTATAAAACCAGATCTTCATTTCATTATTTATTCTAGCGCCAAACTAACAATACTGGATATTGCAAGTTATTTTCCTTGTTTGAAAGTTAAGTATCAACAATCTAGAGCGGGAACATTTGGCTCTTACCTGCATGAAGCAAAATTAATTTAGGTTAATAAAATTAATAAATAATAAAATAAAGCTATTTATTATTTATTTATTTTATTAACCTAATAATAAATAGCTTAATTTTATTATTTATTATTTTTATTAACCTAAATTAATTTTGCTTCATGCAGGTAAGAGCCAAATGTCCCCGCTCTTAGATTGTTGATACATAACTTTCAAACAAGGAAAATAATTTGCAATATCCAGTATTGTTAGTTTGGCGCTAGAATAAATAGTGAAGATTGACTTAAACTTTAAACTATTTTTCTCGAAACTTATATAACTGCGCATAGCCGGTTTATGCATAACACTGTCCAATTGAGGAATATAAAAAGTCGTTGGATTTGTCTGATTTTTGTAGAAAGCTTAGTTAAATGCCAAATGAAAAAAAAATAATCCTGAAATATGATTATTTATTATGTTATGCTGACCAAAAATAGCATAATTGAATGCTAAACATACTGTAATTATTATCATAAGTAATCCCACGAGTGATTTCCAAATTATCGATAAATTCACGACTCACGAATTGAGGAATGAATTTATCTAGAGAATTTGGAAATCAAGAGTGGCATTTGTTAGGACTATTTAACGAATAAAATTAAGCTGTTTACTCACAAATCATTATTAAATATAGTTATTTTAAAATATTTATATATTTAATGTAAACGGCAATGTTTGAAAACAAATGACAAACGATTAGTACGCTTCATTTGTTCATCACTGCAACCAGATCATATTATTTATATTAATAGTTGTGGACGCGCCGTAGCATAGTAGTTAAGGCACTACGCTACAAACCGGAAGGTCGAGGGTTCGAGTCTCGTGGGATCAGGATTTTTAAACTGACCCAACCCTCTGGCGGCACCATGGTCCTGGGGTCGACTCAGCCTCTAACGGAAATGAGTATCCGACGCTTGTTCTGGGGGTAAAGGCGGCCGTCACGCAGGGCTGCGGCCATCACGCAGGGCTGACAACCCGGCTGACATGAAGTGTCGATTGTCTAGAAAAAGTGGGAGCCTTAACCTCCTACTACCCCAAGGGCCTCCTGAGGCCTGTAGTGGGATCATTTTAATATTAATAGTTGCATTTTTGGAACGATTTTAAAACTTTTCCTGATAAACCGTAAAATCACCTTCTCCGCTCATTTGTACTTTAAATTCACATATGAAACTAGCACCCAAAATTGCAGAATATAACAACAATGTTTGTTGATTTATCGCGTCTTTTTTTTTTTTCTCCAAAGCCTACATTACTCTTTCTCTAAAAATATCGCTTCCGCAATTAATAAATTTAATTAAGAAATAATAAAACTCCAAGCGCGACAGGCATAGAAGGCCCTTAGCTGACCAGCCGGCTGCTGGCCTCACATCACATGTATTAATCACGGAGGTAGACGATCATCTAGCCCGTGTATGGGTGACATGTGGTCAGCATGTCGGATCCCCCAGCCGTTATAGCTGGTATTCTCAACCTGGAGTCGCTACTTATTGTAGCTACCCAAATGCCTCACGATGCTGGGTGGGCACCGGTCCCATATTGACCGAAATTCCATGAGAAAAATTTCTTCCCCCATGGAGACTCGAACCAGCGCAAGTCCCGTAGCTCTGCGCCAAGGCTTCTTGCCTTAACCACTCGGCTACGGCGCGGGACAATTTAATTAAATATACTAAATATTCAACATATACATACGTAATAAAATACTCTGAACGTAGATAAAATACTGTACACAACACGCTACAAATTTCAGTAACTCGCTGCTCTTAGAACACTGCATGGATTAATTCATTGTAGTTTATTACTTTCTTTGTATTTTTTTCTTTTCTTTTTATGTATAGTAGATTCGAGCTGCTATTCCTTTTTTTATTCATTGTATCATTAATTTAATTTTAATTGTACTTAGTTTCATTGTATTATTAGACATTATCTTCATTATGATTCATTATGACAGATAATTAATTGTTCAATGACTATTATTGTAATTTTTTTGTATTCTTATGTAACATATGTTTATCCTGTTTAATATGACTATTATTGTAATTTTTTTGTATTCATATGTAACATATGTTTGTCCTGTTTAATATGACTATTATTGTAATTTTTTTTGTATTCATATGTAACATATGTTTGTCCTGTTTATATGACTATTATTGTAATTTTTTTGTATTCATATGTAACATATGTTTGTCCTGTTTAATATGACTATTATTGTAATTTTTTTGTATTCATATGTAACATATGCTTGTTCTGGTGAGTGGAAGAGAAGGCCACATGGCCTTAACTCCACCAGGCTAAATAAATCTATTCTAAAATCTATTCTACGGTCATGTTCTAATTTGATCTCTGGTTTTGTAATCGGTCTAAATAACTTTTTTTTTTCACTGGCAGGATATGAATCGATGGGTAACTGGATGGGTGGACTGGAATCTTGCACTGGACACGTCAGGAGGTCCTAACTGGGCAAACAACAGGGTAGAGTCACCAATAATTGTAAATGAAAGAACAAATGAGTTCTACAAGCAACCAATGTTCTACAATTTGGCTCATTTTTCAAAGTTTATTTTACCTGGATCAAGACGTATAGCCTACAGAATATCAAGTGATGACATCATTAAATGTGTGGCTTTCCTTAGACCTGATAATATTGTAGCTATTGTCCTCCAAAACAGGTAAATATATTTATTTTTTTATTATATACAACTTTTCCTCATTAGAGGATTCCCTCAAGGACAAAGTCATACAGACAATTAATTTTTGGAATTGATGAAATACATTTTGTAAATACATAAAAATTTCAAATTGTAGGCCTAATTGAAGTATACATACTATAAAGTAGAAATTTTGTAAAAATGGTTCCTTAAAATTGAAATTGATCCTCTAATGACAGCGATGGCAATTTAGAAAGATACACCGTGTCCAAATCTAAGGAGTTCCTAAATTTGGCTAAGAATCCTGGTATAGTACATCTTGCCCCGATCATCAATCCTGTGACAGTTATACTATCTAGTTGGTATATATCATAAGTAATGCCACGAGTGATTTCCCAATTATTGATAAATTCACGACTCACGAAGTGAGGAGTGAATTTATCTAGAGAATTTGGAAATCAAGAGTGGCATTTGTTAGGACTATTTAACGAATAAAATTTAGCTGTTTACTCACAAATCATTATTTAAATATAGTTATTTTAAAATATTTATATATTTAATATAAATGGAGATGTTTGAAAACAAATGAGAAATGATTGGTACGCTTCATTTGCTTCTTTTCTTTATCTCTGCAACCAGATCATACTATTTATTGCCAAAGGAATGCAATATTGTAAGAATGCTCTCTAGTGGAGAAAAAATGAAACACATCAAACTGTATATTAATTCATTTCTGATGTCGTATGATGTAAATATGACATTATATATTTTTCTGGATTATTACCTGAGAAAAAATACATTTAAGAAAGTGCAAACAGTGGTTTATTTTTTTGGTGGTATAATCAATTGCTACAAATGATTTATATTAACTCCTGCAAGCGCTATGTGTTGACATCCATGCACTATATGTACAATCTGGTAGCCGTATTTCTTACAGAGTCAGTCACTGCAAAATAATGGTCAGACCTGTTCAGAATATTAAAAAGGAGGAGCTTTCTTTAATATGGTAAATTTAATATTGATAAATATTTGGTGAAACACGACTATGATTGGTTGTAAAACAGAAATCATTGAAACGTGATTGGTCATTGACTCCCATTTGAGGCATGAGTTAAATAGTAGTCTTTGTAATAGTCAAGTGTTGGCTCACATATGTCTTTCTTTTCAGAGTCAACTTCCTCAGGTTGACCACTATGACTCTCAAAACGAATTGTGGGATCTAATATCATACCAATTTTTGAAGATGGTCTAAATGCAATAATATCAATTCGTCTTGTTACTCCTATTAGTGGCCACACCATGAACTTCCTTATAAACTGTATATCTATAATCTCGCAAGTTTATCATTGAGTGTGGTTATTTGAATAATATTGATAAGCTGTTAGTTTATACTGATGACGTAGTATTATTAGGCGATAGCGAGGAGATACTAAGGGCCAACATACACACCCTATTGAGTAACCCTAAAAATTGGGACTGGAATAAACATCAATAAAACTAAATAAATGTTCACACATAGAAATACATTATAAAGGGTGTCCCATTCAAACCTCCCACATTTTAATTAATCATAACTAACAAAGTATGCGGAATTACGAAATGAGGCCGGTATTAAATGAAACAGAATCTCAAAGAATTTTCAATGCCACATACTAATTTTTGTGGACTTCTCTGAAATTCTGCTCTAATTTCTTCAATCTTTTTTTTCTAAAACACATGTACGAGCACCTCCTGATTCTTTTTTAACGCTTCCAGTCGCCAAAAACTTCTCAAGCCATGCCTTAATGGTCTTCCCATCGGGTGCATTTCCTCCACATTCTCTCTGGTAATGTCTTTGCACTGTAATTATTGACTTCGTCTCTGCATATGAGAAAACAGTTTGTGCTTGTTGCTGAGGAATCGCCATTTTGTTTTATGTCATTTTGGTCCAACATGCGACAGATGAATTAACTGCAACAATGAAAACAAAAATTCTATTGAGTTTCTCTTTCTTTTAATACCAACCTCATTTCATAATTCCGCATACTTTAAGAGTTATGATTAATTAAAATGTGGGAGGATTGAATGGGACACGGTGTATAATGGAAATGGGCAGCTAATGACAAATGAGGGACATTTGAAGAAGTGGTTGAATTCAAATACCTAGGAATAATAATTACAAATAGGAATTATATGCACGAAGAGATTGAATATAGGTTCAATTTTGGAAATGCATGCTATTATGTATTACAGAGATTCTTGTCTTACCAACTTATCTAAAAAAAACATTAAACTGAAAATATATAATTTTGTTTATTTTTTATTTCACTCACCTCATACTTCATAACTCCTCGCAAACCCAGGGTTTCGTCACATCATTTGTGACATTTTCAATGCTGTGTCACGTTCACAACTGACGTCCGATGTGAACGTGACACAACATTGAAAATGTCACAAATGATGTGATGAAACCCTGGGTTTGCAAGGAGTTATGAAGTATGAGGTGAGTGAAATAAAAAATAAACAATATTAAAAAACCTCATAGTGTTATTTCCTATCTACATAACTTAATGAAAATATATAAAACTGTTATTCTCCCAGTTGTATTATATTGAAGCGAAATATGGACTCTTAACTTTAAGGGAGGAAAGGAGATTCCGAGTATTTGAGAATAAAGTTCTTAGAAAAATCTTTGGACCAAAGAGAGATGAATAGACAGGTGAATGGAGAGCACTGCATAACAGTTAGCTACGTGATCTTTATGGGAAACTAGATATAATAAGAACAGCTAAGTCTCATAGACTGCAATGGGCAGGACATGTGTCACCAATGTGGAATGAAAGAGATTTATGGAAGATTTTTGTAGGAAACCAGAGAGAAAACGCCCAGTTAGTAGACCAAGAATGAAGTGGAAGAATAGCATTAACCATGATTTGAAGGAAGTAGTTATACAGGGGATGATTGGAAAACACTAGCTCAGAATAGGGATGTATGGAGAGCTTATGTCCGCATGGCCATGGTCCTACGGGTTCGAGAGTACCAGTGAGTTAGTTAGTTAGTTAGGGGCCTAATTATTCACATACAGTGACAAAATTTGTGTTTTTCCGTTATTTTATTTGAATTTATGTAAGTGTCATAGAATCCCCGAGCATCCTTTTCCCATGTGGGAATGTATAAGTCATCTTCATCCTTCACGGATGAGGACTTTGCCTGTTCCAATCTCACATCTGTTCAGCCCAGTGCTTTCTTGGTCTTCCCACCGATCTTCGTCCTCCAAGTTTATACATCAATGCCATCTTTGGTATCCTATCCTCTGGGATTCTTTGCAGATGCTGTGTTCTTCTATGCGTTGAAGAAGTGGTTGTACTTTTAGTTCCTCTCTAATATTCTCATTTCTAATATGTTCTTCTCTTGTACAACCTTTCACAGCCCGTAGGAAGCTCATTTCCGCAGCCTGAATTTTACTTTTTTTTTTCTTTTTCCTTCAGGACCCAGGCCTGTTCCATACATCGCCGCTGGTAGTGCCATCGTTGAGTAAAATCTTAGTTACATCCCCTTTCTAACTTTGTTCCTCAGTGTCCGTCTGATTTTTCCACAAATATGTTGAAATTTCTGTATTTTGTTATTTATTTATGTGGCAAGAAGTAATAGACTCGCAAGTACTAAAACGTACCATTAATAGTAATAACTGGAAGGCGCACAAACGTGCACATGAGTCTATTACCAACATAGATACCCAAACGAATGGTACCTACCCTTCTAAGGTATAATGAATACCATATACACTCGGGGTGGGGATGGCGACTTTATGGGAGGAGTCATCGCCCTTATAAGGCGAGGACGCGTGTGAAAACACTCTCACGCTCCTACGTTCTGCAATAGTTAAGTTCTTCAGTAACCGTTCGCGAAGGTGATATTAAAACACGTGGGAAGAAGTAATTCATCAACTCCACTCCGAGTTAGTTAAGTATCAAACATTGTAAGTACAATTGTACACACAAAATTGTCCAATAAATTGCAATAATATAAACATCCCTGAGTGATTATATTCTACCCTGAGCGAACCGGCACATATCTTATTATTCTTCATAAGTTATAACGCATCCCAAACACTGGAGTGTGAAACCTGTTCCAAAGCTTTATCTTCTATTACTATTTTTGTTCTTACTGGGTACTTTCCATGGAACGCCATTACTTTAGTTTTTTATTTTGAAATTATCATATTATATTTCTTACATCAAGCTTTCAAATGTAATTGGCGGAAGAGGCAACCCTCTTCTTAGGGCGAAATATAAGTACCCATCTCCGGGGTAATAAGGAGAAAGCCCTCAACGGTCTGAGAAGAGCGGAAGAGGCAACCCTCCCACTAGGGCTGATATAATGGGAGGTAATGACGATTGACCTTAGAAGGCAGCCCCTTCAATCGTCTCACCCTGCGAGGTGCCAGGGGACAATCTACATTACTTAATGTTCTCATGAAAGCAACCGGAACAATTCTAGCTTTCATGAAACCGGAACGGAAATCCATTAAAATTGATTGTATATGAAATTAATATTAATGGAGCGATTTTTTTAATCGTTATGAGAATAAAACAATTAAAGCTTAATCCCTGGATAATGATCCATAGTAATTCTACCCGAGGGCAGGTATTTTACTGCAATCATAGCATTTTCATGCTATGCTTTACTAGGAAATTACAGGTATGGTAGCTTCCCATTGATTTTCACACCGGTGAAGATATTGATGAAATGATAATGATGATGATGGCCAGATGATGTTCAGGGACCGTTTGGGCCTTAAAGTATCCTGATATTTGTCTTAACGGTGAGGAAAAACCCCGAAAAAACCTCACCCAGGAAGCTTGTCCCGACCGGGGATCGAACCCGGGTCCGCTGCGTGACAAGGCAGCACGCTACCTCGAGACCACAGCGGGGGACTTCTTCCATATATATTATTTAATCGATGGATTGCTTTTTTGTAGCCTGACCTCTCTGTCAAAAATTAATACTATATCACAATGCATGCAATGTTTTATTTCGTCCAATTTTTAATCCCTTATGAACTAACTGTTGGAATGTGCAAGTATAAACATTAATATATTGTTTGCTTTCAGGATGGATGTAGATGCAGATGTTGTTATTTTGGTGCAGAACAGGAAGAGCATAGTTGTACCAGCACCAGCACATTCTGTTCACACTGTTCTATACAAACTAACAAGTTCATCAAACGGAGGTTATGATGGAAATAGACCAATATGGTCTTCTTAAGAAACCCTCTAGTATGATAGTATAATGCAATATACGTATTTATTTACGCAGTTAAAAACTATTTTAATGCAACAAATAACCATAAAATGGTATACAAAGTGTATTTAGTCACGGAATTTAATGACTAGGGCTTGGAACTTGAGGAAAAATCCTTTTTTTTCAATTTATGTCTGAAGGTATATATATCATCATCATCATCATCATGAACAAATTCGTTTTAGGCCATGTGGCCTGTACGGTAAACCTAGCGAAGATGGTCTTGATCTTTCCACCGATGTTTTGGTCTTCCTTGGTCCCTATGTCCAGTTGGGGTATATTGGAATGCCAATTTTGGAAGTCTATTTCTTGCCATTCTTCTCAGAAGGTATATATATATATATATATATATATATAGGGTGATTCATGAATCATGTTTCGTCTCATTATATAAAAACTATGAACATTAGTGTGAAACGAATTGTGGAAATGTATTTTATGTCTTTCGGGTTAAATGACCATGGTCTGGTTTTATTAACACTCAACGTTTCGCCTACTACTGCGGTAGACATCCTCAGGAGATTCTGCGTGCTCTTTGACCTCCTAACTCTTCAAATGTCGGCTGCAGACATTTGAAGAGTTAGGAGGTAGACATTCTCAGAGATTCTGCGTGCTCTTTGACCTCCTAACTCTTCAAATGTCGGCTGCAACCGACATTTGAAGAGTTAGGAGGTAGACATTCTCAAGGAGATTCTGCGTGCTATTTGACCTCCTAACTCTTCAAATGTCGGCTGCAGACATTTGAAGAGTTAGGAGGTAGATATTCTCAGTAGATTCTGCGTGCTCTTTGACCTCCTAACTCTTCAAATGTCGGCTGCAGACATTTGAAGAGTTAGGAGGTAGATATTCTCAAGAGATTCTGCGTGCTCTTTGACCTCCTAACTCTTCAAATGTCGGCTGAAGACATTTGAAGAGTTAGGAGGTAGACATTCTCAAGGAGATTCTGCGTGCTCTTTGACTCCTAACTCTTCAAATGTCGGCTGAAGACATTTGAAGAGTTAGGAGGTAGACATTCTCAAGGAGATTCTGCGTGCTCTTTGACCTCCTAACTCTTCAAATGTCGGCTGCAGACATTTGAAGAGTTAGAAGGTAGACATTCTCAGGAGATTCTGCGTGCTCTTTGACCTCCTAACTCTTCAAATGTCGGCTGCAGACATTTGAAGAGTTAGGAGGTAGACATTCTCAAGGAGATTCTACGTGCTCTTTGACCTCCTAACTCTTCAAATGTCGGCTACAGACATTTGAAGAGTTAGGAGGTAGACATTCTCAGTAGATTCTGCGTGTTCTTTGACCTCCTAACTCTTCAAATGTCGGCTGCAGACATTTGAAGAGTTAGGAGGTCAAAGAGCACGCAGAATCTCCTGAGGATGTCTACCGCAGTAGTAGACGCAACGTTGAGTGTTAATAAAACAAGACCACGGCCATTTAGCCCGAAATATATAAAATACATGAATCAAAACACCTGCCGTGAATTCTGGAAACATGTGAATGGTTGATGTGCCTCTAGCGGAGATGCTCAGGACATTTTGACGTTTATTCGTCTTTAAGTTATGGCTTCGAACTTCATTATTTTAAATTGATTAAATTGATCATGGCATATTTCTTCCCTTCGTTCGAAGTGTCCTTGAAAAAGAAATACAATGTTATGCATCTACCGGCTAAGCGCCATATTAAAAAAATATTTTGATGTCATCCTCTTGAGCTAGCACAAGTGTACGCACACTTTTAGCACCAAATCTTTAAATATAACCTTATTATTAAAGAAAATGTATGTGCCATCAGTCCTATCAGAGATTCTTTGTTTTGCAACAAACGGCTATAAAACCAGATCTTCATAAATTCTAATCTAAAGTTTGCATCATGCAGCTAAGCGCCAAATGTTCCCGCTCTTAGATCGTCGATGCATAACTGTCAAACAAGGAAAATAACTTGCAATGTCCAGTTTTGTGAGTTTGGCGCTACAATAAATAGTGAAGATTAACTTAAACTTTAAATGTATTTTTCTCGATACTGCATAATGGCACATAGCCGGTTGATGTATAACGCCATCCAATTGTATTGTAGATATACCATGTAATAATTTATGTTTATTGTAATATAGACGTAACAATATTTTTTCTAACCTCATTGAGAGGTAGATAAGACCTCAACGCCTTACTTTGCCAGGTAAAATAAAGATATTATTATTATTATTATTATTATTATTATTATAATTATTATTATTATTATGTTATCACTAGAGTCCGGATGTTAGGCACTTAAAAAATTCAAAATAGGCAGGCAAAAAGGCACTAAAAATTATTAATATAGTCACTAAAAATTCAAAATAGGCTCTTACAAAATGGACTACAAAGTAATTTTTTACAGCTTTGCATTAAAATAAATAGCCCGTACTTGTTATTTCGCCTAACGGGAGTGCATTGAGGGGCAAACGATCTACTGCTAGGTTAATGTCTTATTGCCACTCTCACCCTAAATATTATAAGAGGGAATTTATAAAAAGAAACACTTGAAAATTTCTATGCAATGATATGTGTCATGGAGTTTGTCCATTTTAGTTGATTTCATTGAAATACTAAGTTAATTTCGAAAAAAATGGCAAATAGGCATTTATAGGCATTGTAAGATGAAATAGGCATTTTAGGCAAAATTACTTAATGGAAAACAACTCTAGGGTCATCGGCATGAACTTATTTGCAGTCACTTTTACAATATCTATAATAACTATAGGCATTTTCCCTAACATCCGGTCTCCAGTTATCACAGTGAGTGGGATGGTCGCATGCTGAATACGGCAGATATTTGCAGTGCCTTCTATGCTGCTTAATGCAGTAATATGACAATCTAGGAGCATACACATTTTTTTCTCTATTTTAAATCCATGTTTGCCCCTGGTAGTGAATTTTTTCTCTTTAGTTGTATTAACTTAGTTCCATACATTTTTAAAATAACAATATACAGAGTGATTCATAAATATGGCTATACGTTTGATCGCATTTTGTGACGAAAATATTATTATTAAAGGAAATATGATGTTATCATTGGAAAGGGAATCCTTCAAATTACAATAACAGAACAAAACAAAACAAATCACTGCTCACGTGCAGCTTGGCGGGTTGATTTTTCTGGGCTAGCGTTGAACGCCTTCACAATTCTCTTCGTTGTTTCTGCATCCATGCTAATGCGAGGCCTTCCAGGAGGTTTGATATTCTGCATCCTTCCCGTTTCCAGCAGTCGTTTTCTCCACTTCTCCACAGT
>JASPKZ010004680.1:0-56307 GCA_030220185.1 Diploptera punctata | reverse complement strand
AAGGCTTTAAGTCTGCCAGGTAAATTAAATGTATTATTCAAGTATAGACGTTGAGACATAAGGATATACAGAGACTTAGATCTGCTGAAATGAGATACCTTCGGAGGACTGCAGGATACACACTACTAGATCACAAAAAAAATGAAGACATCTTAGAAGAATTACAAATTGAACCTTTAGAAAACAAAATTTCTGATTATAAGTCAAGATGGATGCAACATGTTCATCAAATGGAAGATCACAGGATACCCAAACAAATGTTAAGATATCAACCTGCAGGAAGAAGACCAGGACGTCCACTCAAAATACTTCTGGATGGTGTTTCTCTTGAGGCCGAAACAGGTCAACAAATGACCTAAATTCGTCAAGGTACTATGATGATGATGATGATGATATATTACTATTATTATTGAAAGAGGCTGTACATTTTTTGTTCAATTAAGTACTACTTTTGTGAAAAGAGATGGAACTAAAACATCTCCATTTAAAAACTCAGTAGCTGCAATTTTATAATGCATGTTTCTTATTCAGCAAAAACATATTCAAGGAAATATCAGTATATATTTGCACTCAGGGAATTTCTCAAGTGGCTTCTTTATAACCTCATGTAGGTATCTACATTCTTGAAAATATCCGCTGGGATAAAGATAATACAGTTTCCAAGTTAAAACGAAAAAAAAGTAACTATTCTGTGAAAATTCTACGGAAAAGAGTAGAGATTAAAAAAACGGGGGGGAGTTTTGTTCAGCATACTAATTGTTACATTGGTAACCCTTTGAGACTGGGTTCAAGGAGGCCGTGGGAAACAAAAGAATAACGTGACACGAATCTGCCATTACTAGATGGGACAAAAGACAGAATTGAGGTTAAGAGATATTTCCTGTTGTTTTAAAGCGTTTATAGAGAAAAGCTTGATTCATAGAAAAAATACAAATAAAGAATTGAGTTCAATTCCGAGTAGATTGAATAGAGTTACTTTTTTTTTTCATTCTCATTTATATAGGTTTGGAAACCTAAACCCATATCACGGCTGAGACCTACAAGTGTATCTTATAGTCTAGTGTTTCCATTTTGTTTGCAATGTATTTAATAAAGAAGTTCATTCATTTAATATTTTATTTATATTATGAAATAATTACTGTTCTTATTGTTATTTATTATTATCATTATGATTATAAGATATTCAATAGCAGATTATATAAGATATCCATCCACAGTAATTCTGCCCGAAGGCAGGTCCTTCACTGCAATCATAGCATTTTCATGCTATGATTGCAGCTTTACTAGGGAATTCTACTTGTGGTAGCTTCCCGTTGCTTTCCACACCGATATAAGATATAAGCAATTAAATTGGTATGGGCATGTACGACGAATGCAAGAACAAAGGTTACCCAGAAAAACATTGGAATGGTGTCCACCTGGAAGAAGAAGGAAACGAAGTTCTCGAAACCCGTGGATGTAAGAAATAAGAATTGGAATGAAAACAAGAGTACTAGAGGGCATGGAGGGATAGATAGAGACGAGTGGAGAAGGAAAATAAAGCTTTAGATACAGAAAGATGTGTAAACATTAAAATCTGTACATAAATAAATATATTATTATTATCATTATCATTATCATATAATATTATCATTATCATTATCATTATCATTATCATTATCATTATCATTATCATTATCATTATCATTATCATTATCATTATCATTATCATTATCATTATCATCATCATCATCATCATCATCATCATTATTATTATTATTATTATTATTATTATTATTATATATTATTATTATTATTATTATTATAAATCTATCCTGGAAAAAAATCCCAACTCAAAATTTGTCTTGACGTTTGAGGAAAAACACACACACAATCAGATTCATCGTCCCGACGTTTCAACTTCGGAACATCGCGAAAATGTGTCTTAAACGCAATCGCTGCAGCCAAGTCTGACGGTATTATTTATTTGTTAAATTTTTAAACAACATTTATTAATACTAGTTCCGCGCCGAAGTGGAGCCTTAAAGCAGCCCCTAAACAAACAATATTTACGTCAATATATTACTCAGTATTTTGTACAATAGTAAAATATTACTTGGGCAACCCACACGGTGTAATAATATTGCTCAATAAATTAGTGCGTGAGTGATACTTGTGCAGTCAACATGTGGAATAATAAGAATACAGAACACAGAACTGAACTAGTATTGCGCAATATTGCCAACAGACGACGCAATATATAATAAATTGCACAATAAATATCAAATTGCTTTTGATTGACTCGATATATTGGTAATCTTTCAATGTGATCTACAGACGCTCAATATTATTGTACAATGCCAATTATTGAGCAATATATTTAAGTAAATATTGACCGTATAGGGGCTGTTTAGACAACATGACTTGGCGTTGAGCTACAGGAAGCGCATTGTTCAAGTCTCATAGAATTTCGCTCAGTACGGGGCATTATGAGGGATTTGGGTACCTATAATATGTACTCCTGATTGAGAAAAGCAGCTCCAATGGCTGTGGATTCGATATGCTGACCATATTTAAATCCCTATTTTCGCTTAATCATCGTCCATATCTGTAACTAACACATGTAGATACAAGACAAGCACCGGCTGTAAGCATATGGTCTTCTAGGCCTCCCGGGCCATGGACTTTATATTTACACTTGTATAAGTAATAAAATAAGATATTTTATACCTTAATATTTCAATAAGATATGCTTACTCATATATAAGGGGAGTGCATCCACCTTAATACGCAAGTAATTGTGAGAAACTTTACAGGTTAGTGTTAGTTGGGCAAGTTAAGATCAGAAAATGAGCGAGTTACAATACACCAATTAGTTTACCGTTCACTTGTTTGTTAGCCTGTTTTTTGTGAAACGTTGGCTAGATTACACTGAGCAACAAAAACTAACTTTTTTTGTTTGTCTCAGAAAGAAACATATGTGATTCTGAGAGTACTTTTTCTCCTGAATTCAAATATGATACCGGTTTTTCACCATAACGCAAGGTTTCCGAGAGACAGGCATTTATAATTTCAAATACTTTAATATTTTCTACATTCGTAACTACACAATATTCGAACATTCGGACTCACCTAGAAAGTAAGAAATGACGATTTTCTGGTATATTTCGCCTATGGAGCATCCCTCTTGATGGTCCAACAATAATACACCAGCATATTATGATTCCATTTCCCTTCATATCTCTTTTCCATAGCTGAAATCAATTGAGATAGTTCAATTGGTTTTATTTTACAATGGACAAATCGACGAAAACACGTTTATTAAATAAATAAATATTTAAATCCATTAATTGAAATTGAAATAAAAAACTGTGGGTGATGGAGAAATTTCGAATACATATTTGAAAACACGATAAAAAACTGCATTAAGTACAACTATTGCTACTCATGAGCCAAAAATCATGTTGACCAGTGTTATTTGAACAATGACTAATATATTGTAGGGGAGGGTGTATTGTTTTGTTAATGTCAGCTCAAGTTCCAAGTTCATTTCATGATATTTTCCATTTTTTTAACAATCAACATAAATCTCTCAGGTAATTATAATTATTCGTACTGCAGCAACAAAAGTGTGTTTTCCGTTTATTTTTATTTCAATTTATGTAGATGGCATCGTGGCTTATAATCTCTGACGTATTTCCTTGTTTTCGTCATTCATAAAGATCTGGATGGAATTTCATTACAAATAAATATTTTATCACAATCGACATTTATTAATGTGTGTTTCATTAAAATTAAATTTAATAAGAAAATTAATAAAATAACAAATACACGTCCTATCCTACTGACTAAAAGGAGCCACGAAGCGATATAGGCCTACCCTTAGGTTTGTAAAGTAAATATTAAACTACAAAGAAACTAAAGAACCGTTGACTAAAATTATACTTTTAAGATTTAGTGATGAAAATAATTTGCAGTACTCTTTACATCAATTAAATCAGTTATGCCAAGAATATAATTTTAAAATATCAAAGGAAAAAACGAAAACAATGGCATTTTGGGGACGTGAACTACAAGATCAAAAATCATAATAGACAACAAAACTCTGAAACAAGTAACAACTTTTAATTATTTGAGTTGTAATTTTACCATAAACACAAAAACTGAAAGAGACGTATATGTGAAACTGTCAGGATTTCAAATGATATGTGGAACTATCATAGAACATTAAATAACAAAACAAGAAGAGATATAAAACATTGGCAGTTCCTGCATTACTTTGTGGGAGTGAAACTTGGGTAATGACCAAAAAATTACAAAGTAGAATACAAAGCGTAGAAATTAATTTCCTTAGAAGAACAAAAGGCTACACATCAGTTTCAAGCTATTTGTGGCACAATAAATAGAACATTGAATAATAAAGCCCATAAACAAACAAAATTAAAATTTTATAAAACAATGGCTGTCCCTGTCCTTTTGTATGGGAGTGAATCTTGGATTACCACTACCAAACAAGAAAGTAAAATCCAAGCAGCCGAGATGAATTTTTTAAGAAGAATAAAAGGCTGCACTAGAATGGACCAGATAAGAAACGAGGATATCCGTGAAGAACTGCAGATCTACTCCATAAAAGAAAAGATATTTAACAACAAGATACAGTGGAAAGAACATGTAGAAATAATGGAAGAAAGTAGATTACCAAATAAAATCTTCCATTATTTTCCAAGAGGAAGAAGAGATGTCGGACGTCCTCGGAAGAGATGGTCTTAGATATATTAGTGAAGACGAAACAGGCAACTCTTGCCTAAACCAGGAAGTGAAGAAGAAGAAGAACAAAAGGCTGCACAAGAATGGATCGGTTAAAAAATAAAGATACATGAACGGAGTTAAACATATATCAATTAAATGATAAAGTCAAAGAGTATAGAGAAAAATGGTTTAGGCATGTGGAAAGAATGAACGTAACAAGATCACTAAAAGCAGCATTTAACTACAAGCCAAGAGGTTCAAGGAATGTAGGAAGGCCAGTGAAAAGATGGACAGAACAACTGTGAGATTGAACAGGCATTTTGCCTAGCCCGTGAAGTGAAGAAGAAGTAGAATATTTAGTGACTTTTATAAAATCATAATCGTTGTTAGTGGTACACTCTAAATTGAAATTGATATCTAATATTTCTGATTTAAACAGTTTTCAGATAACGCACGCGAAAATCGCAGGTTCAAAATTGACTTAGATCGTACAAAACATGCTTTTAAATTTCCAATCGCATCAATTGTTTATTTTTCTACATATCATGCTTATAGCTGTCGAATCTCTCGATAAGACCATTGGTAGTTAAAACGTCTGGAATCAGATATTTCAGACGGCAAGGACGTCTGACTACAAATTTCAGAGATCTAGTTCGTCCATATACAGCGGATGTGTGAAAAAATGTCTTTACTATTTTTCCCCTGCTTAGTCGAATCACGTATGTACAAAAAGCGATGAAGAATTTGTCATAAGTAATGCCACGAGTGATTTCCAATTTATCTAGAGGATTTGGAAATCAAAAGTGACATTTCTTAGGATTATTTAACGAATAAAATTAAGCTGTTTAATCAAAAGTCATTATTTAAATATAATTACCGGCATTTTAAAATATTTATATATTTAATGTAAACGACGCAGCTATGTCTGAAAATAAATAAGAAATGTGAGGTATATTCACTGCAACTAGATAATATTATTTATTGCTAAATAGGATCGCAATATTGTAAGAATGCACGCTAGTGAAGAAATAATGAAACACATAAAACTGTTATATAGTTATATATGTTATTAATTTATTTCTCTTATTAAACAACTGTCCACGGCTGTGGTCTCGAGGTAGCGTGTTGCCTTGTCACGTAACGGGCCCGGGTTCAATCCCCGGTTGGCAGTTTTTCCGGGTTAGGTTTTTATCGGGGTTTTTACTCACCTGTAAGACAAATGTCAGGAAAACTTTAAGGCCCAAACGGTCCCCGAAATCACATGGCCATCATCCTTATCATTATCATCATCATAATCATCCTTCACCGGTGTGGAAAGCAACGGCAAGCTACCACACCTGCAATTCCCTAGTAAAGCTGCAAACATAGCATGAAAATGCTATGATTGCAGTGAAAGACCAGCCCTCGGGCAGAATTACTATATGGATTAAACAACTCAGTAAAATCAAGGAATCTGTTCATTATTTGCTATATTCAATGTATTTGTCGGATTAAAATAGTGCTCTGAGTTGTTCAGAATATTAAGAATCAGGAGCTTTCTTTACCACAAAAGCAGGAGCTGATATAGAGAAATGGATAAACTGCAATGTGAAACACAACTGTCATTGGTTGTGAAACAAAATTAATTGAAACGTGATTGGTCATTGACTACCGTTTGGGGAATGAGTTAAATAGTCTCTAAAAGAAGGAAAATACGGAATGAATAAGACGGTAGGGATGACTTATAGACTTCGATGAAAGATGAAATATATGATAATACAAGGAAGACAGATCCACCCAAATTATAGGGAGATTGAAAAGAACGGGCTAGATGGCGAGATAAATTAAGGAAAGTCGGAGCTCAGCTTGAGCTATTGAACTGATGGTAGTGATTATTTTCTAAAGTAGTTCTTAGGAAAATTTTTGGACCAAAGATAGATGAACAGACAGCTGAATGGAGAAGACTACATAACAATGAACTACATGGTCTTTATAGGAAGCCAGATATAATAACAGTTAAGTCTCGTAGACTGCGATGGGCAGGACATGTTGCACGTATGGGGAATGAAAGACTTGCATGGAAGCTTCTTGTAGGAAAGCCAGAGGGAAAACGCCAAGTTGGTAGACCAAGAATGAGGTGGGAGAATAACATTAACTATGATTTGAGGGAAGTAGGTTATACAGGGAATGATTGGAAAGCATTAGCTCAGGATAGGGGTGTATGGAGAGCTTATGTCCGTGCGGCCATGAACCTACGGGTTCGATAGTGCCAGTGAGTAAGTAAGTAAGTTCTGGGGACCACTCTTACTTTAAGGGAGGAAAGGAGATTACGAGTATATGAGAATAAATTTCTTAGGAAAATTTTTGGACCAAAGAGAGATGAACAGATAGGTGAATGGAGAAAACTGAATAACAGTGAATTACATGGTTTTCATAGGAAGCCACACATAATGAGAACATTTAAGTCTCGTAGACTGCAATGGGCAGGACATATGGCACGATTGGGGAATAAAAGACGTGCATGGAAGCTTCTTGTAGGAAAACCAAAGGGAAAACGCCCAGTTGGTAGACCAAGAATGAGATGGGAGAATAGCATTAACTATGATTTGAGGGAAGCAGATTATACAGGGATGATTGGAAAACATTGGCTCAGGTTAGGATGTATGGAGAGCTTATGTGCGCGCGGCCATGAACCTACGGGTTCGATAGTGCCAGTGAGTTAGTTACTTAGTTCTGGGGATCATACAGCTTCCTAAAATAAGTATTAGGGACTTACTTGCTGGTAAAGTCGGCCAAAACATATAGTTTTCTAATCTGCCTTTCTCTCTTTCCGTTAGCGTTGAATTTCGGATCCTGGCCCTCTTGGGCTTTGACGGGCTGTTAACTGTACATATTTTCCTTTAGATAAAGAGAAAAAAAATAACAAATTTGTAAAAACATATTTTCAAAGTTAATTCTGGAAAAATCTGCACTTAAACTAGCGTGAAATATTTCAGTCCTACGAACAACAGTGCGCATGCGTCAGAGTTTATAGAGCCAGAGATAACCCACAATCAAACCACATATCGATTATCATCCTCGATTACTATCCGTCGCTATGAAATTTGAATGACCAATATTTGCAATAAATCCCCAAATCTGTGTTAAAATATATATTAATAATTAGAAATTAACAAACGTTTAATAAAAACGGGTGTACACTTACTTATCACTCCCTAACGCTGATCCAACCAGTGATAACCCAAAACGGCGATAGAAAAATCATAGATTAAGTAATATACTCTATGGAGAAAATAGCAGTTAGCATCACAATATTGTCTAACAATGGCATAATATTGTGATTTGCATTATTAAATAAATAATTCAAAATTGTCTAATGTTATAAATTATTTGAAAAAGTTTAAAATATTAAATAGTGTTAGTAAAATACAGAAGAAGAGCTATAGTTTACAACAATATAACTGAAAAAATCAAGCGCTAGTAGAAGTGCAGTTGAGCCTTAATTTTTAATCTTGTTCTAAATTTACATTCTGTAAAGTAGACAACACATTCCTGAAAACAGATGAGAAATGTCTGGGAGATGGAGTGAACTGTTTAAGCTTCGATCGGAAATAGTTGAATCTATAATATTTGGTTAGATGTTCACGAGAGTGCAGCACCGCAGATAAATGTTTACTGACAATTACTGCAATGCAACAACTTGCTTCACAGGGGGCCTTGATTCCGAACAAGTGACTGGTGATGTTTACATTAATTGCGAACTGCAAGTCTGCAACCGATTTATTTACAATATATAATTGGGTCATGGTTATCTATACATGACGTCCTTGTCATGGATCCATGGTTCATTCTAGCTAACTAACTAACTCACTGGCACTATCGAACCCGTAAGTTCATGTCCGCGCGGACATAAGCTCTTCATACATCCCTATCCTTAGCCAATGTTTTCAAATCATCCCCTGTATAATCTACTTCCCTCAAATCATAGTTAATGTTGTTATCCCACCTCATTCTTGGTCTACCAACTGGACGTTTTCCCCCTGGTTTCCTACAAGAAGCTTCCATGCACGTATTTCATTCCCCATTCGTGCCACATGTCCTGCCCATCGCAGTCTACGAGACTTAACTGTTCTCATTATACGGAGTATCTGGCTTCCTATAAAGACCATGTAATTCACTGTTATGCTGTCTTCTCCATTCACCTGTCTGCTCATCTCGCTTTGGTCCAAAAATGTTCCTGTGAACTTAATTCTCAAATACTCGTAATCTCCTTTCCTCCCTTAAACTAAGAGTATATGTTTCGCATCCATATAATATAAACTGGGAGAATAATAGTTTTATATATTTTCAGTTTAACGTTTTTTGAAAGGAGTTGGGAAGTCAAAAGTCTCTTTAATGCATAATAGCACGCATTTCCAGAATTGAGCCTATGTTTAATTTCTTTGTGCATCTCATTCTTGTTTGTGATTATTGCTCCTAGGTATTTGAATTCAGCCACTTCCTCAAAATTCCTTTCATTTGTCATTAGCTGTCCATTTTCGTTATATAATGTATTTGTATGTGTGACCATATATTTAGTTTTATTATCCATGGTTCATTCAGGTACAAGAATAATAGAGATTCCTACTGGAGTTACTACAGAAAATGTTTTGATGTGTTTTAGCGTATTGAAATCTGGCCATTCTGCTCTTTGTTCTGACGAATGGACTTTTTCGTGACATTGCACATTTTCACAGTTATTTTTATTCAGGCTTGTGGTTCCTTTTATAAGCCTGAAAATCTTCAGTCCCCGTACCTACGGTTTAAATTCCCTCCCGGAGGATTTGTCCCTAAATTTTTCCATTCTAAAAACCATGAGCAACAAAAAAGAAACTTTGTTTTTGTCTCAGAAAGAAAAATATATAATTCTGATAGTATTATTTCTCCTGAATTCAAATATGATATCGGTTTTTCTCCATCACGCAAGGTTTCCGAGAGACAGGAATTTATAATTTCAAACACTATAATATTTTCTACATTCGTAACTACACAATATTCGAACAGTCGCATTCACCTAGAAAGTAAGAAATGACGATTTTCTGCTATATTTCGCCTGTGGAACAATCCTCTTGATGGTCCAACAATAATCGGCCACCATATTAGGATTCCATTTGCCTTGATATCTCTTTCCATAGCTGAAACCATTTGAGTTAGCTCATTTGGTTTTATTTTACAATGGACAAATGGACGAAAAAACGTTTATTAAAAAATAATTATTTTAATCCATTAATTGAAATTTAAATAAAAAACAGTTGGTGGTGGAGAAATTCCGAATACATATTTGAAATCACGATAAGAAAACTGCATTAAGTACAACTATTGGTACTCATGAGACAAGAATCATGTTGACCAGTGAAATCTATCGACCCCCGGCTGGTTTAAACACCGCGGCCCTCGGATTTAGAGGCTAGGAACATAACCACAAGACCACCGCGTCCGGCACCTACCATGTATTACTATATGGAAAATAGAGTATTACCACTACTAACTTAGTATGTGGTGATGACGTAACATCGTACAGTATGTTGCATCCGGGACGCTCCTTGCCAGCTCAGCTTTGGGAGTAGTAGTACAGGGTGGACCGCTCGAATGGACCTAATTTCAATTGCTTGTTACTGGCAAACGGTTGAAGATAGAAACTTAAAACAACGTTCATAGTACAGAAAAACTCACCAAGTTTCGAATCCTGTCGGTAGATGGCACAAAGATACGTTTCTCGTTCTTAGATTTAATTGTTTGTGAAAATGGCGACTCCGCAGATGAAAGCGCAAGCTGTTTTGTGGTATGCGGAGTTTAAATCAATCATTAGAGTTCAAAGGGAGTTCCGGCGTGTGTTTAACCGTGATGCTCTAACTGCTAGAAGCATAAAGAAGTGGCGTGATACATTATTAGCTACAGGATCTATGTTGAAGAAGCATGGTGGTGGTCGCAGAGCATCCGATGAAATGGTAGCAAATGTTCAAGCCGCATTTGAGCGAAGCCCCCGGAAGTCATTAAGAAGAGCTTCGCGGGAACTTCAAATACCAAAATCGACATTACAACGGATTGTCCACAAACGCCTCAAACTGCACGCATATAAAGTGCAGTTAGTGCAACGTCTGGAGCCGAATGACATGCCGAAACGAGTGGAATTCGCCAATACGATGCTGGACCGTCTCGGCGCTGATCCTGACTTCATGACCAAGATTTTCTTCTCGGACGAAGCCACTTTCCATTTGTCAGGCAAGGTAAACCGGCATAATGTGCGGATCTGGGGATCGGAGAATACATATATAATATAATAATATCCTCAACTCGTGTCCAACTCGGAGTCGGGTCGAAGTATGAGACGAGATGAAGCCCCCTATTTAGAGGTCTGTGAATGACAGGGGTGCCGGCTGACCACGCCTGACGCACCATCACAGAGGGCAGATGAATGAAATGGAACGAAATGGATGAGTATGGAGAAATGGTGGAATGGAAATGTGGCAGGGGAAAACGGGAGAAACCCCCGTGAAAAACCTGCCCAAGCTCCATTTCGTCCACCACCAAATCCACATCGAGTGATCGAGACTCGATCTCGGGACCCTAGCGGTGAGAGGCAAGCGTTTAACCGCTTGCCCCACGGGGCCGCCAGTAGTAGTTGTAATGAAATGTGTTGACATTTTGATAGAAAGAAATAGCTAAATCTATGTCGACAGTATATACATACACACACACACACATACACACACACACACACACACACACACACACACATATATATATATATATATATATATATATATATATATATATACAATAATACACATCTACACTCATGAATAAAAATATAATGTAGCTTTGTGAGAATTGTTACTGGGTTTTATCTCTCAAATCTTGCCAATAGTCAGCGCTTGTCTTCTGACCAATGCCGACATGTCTTACAGATAATTACGGAAGCGACATCCCCTGAGTAAGGCATCGTAAACTGTTTTGCCGATGAGCTGAGGTACGAGCCGACAGCACGGAATACCTCCCATCTTATCCTAGGCGAGGGCACCTAACACATTTTAATTTGGTGGGCCATCACAAGGTGTGTGGAAAAACCTGAAAATATTTTTCGATGTATATACAACATGTCACTATAAATCATAATCCCGATTCACTAAAATGTTATCTGAACCTCTCTTTGACCTCCTCTGATAGGCATAAATGCATACCCCGTTTTTATATCCTACTAGATAATACCAGGCATGATCTTCTATGCTTAATAAATGAAATACGATTTTTAAATTTTCGTTTCAGGTGAACTCCTACACTTAATGGTTTTAGAGTATAATAGATATCGGCTAAACACTCGCCGTACATGAAAACCTGTGTGTACAAAGGTACACATTGGGACGACCCAAATATGTCGGTTTCTAGAGTAAATTTTTAATTTGGGAATTTAGGTAAACCCTCAAATCTTGTGATCGGATTTCGCTAATTTTTGGATAATACCTACCTCGATTTATTCTAATACGATATGCTGAGTTTCGTTGGAAACTATAGAAAACTGTGATCGGTAGAGCGATTTTTTTCGGTTTCACATGAACTCCTACACCTAATAATTTTAGAACATAATATATAGCGGCTAAACATTCACCGTATCTGAAAATCTGTATATTTCAAATTTTTATGAAGATCTGTTTCTTGGTTTAGAAGTTTACAAATCACGAACACACATTTGGTTTTATATAGGCTAATAGATTAGACTATTTAACTCATGCCCCAAATAGCAATAATGACCAATCACATTTAAATGAATTTTGATTTACAACCAATCACAGTCGTTTTTACATCTCGATTTTAACCATTCCATTTTGTCAAGTGGTATCCAGAATGTATATATAGTGCACGAATGCAACCAGATTCTGCTTGTGAGATATAATAGAAAACATTCGTAGCAATTGATTATACCATAAAAAAATAAATCAGTGTTTGCACTTTCTTAAACGTATTATTTTCCAGGAATGAACGTTGCAGAAAAATATAATTGACATATTTACATCATAGAACATCAGAAATTAATTAATAGCCTGTAATCATGTGTTTCGTTTTTTCTCCACTAGGGTATATTCGTCCACCGCTGTGGTCTCGAGGTAGCGTGCTGCCTTGTCACGCAGCGGGCCCGGGATCGATCCCCGTCGGGGCAGTTTTTCTGGGTGAGGTTTTTATCGGGGTTTTTCCTCACCTGTAAGACAAATGTCAGGAAAACTTTAAGGCCCCACGGTCACCGAAATCATATGGCCATCATAATCATCATCCTCCTCATCATTATCATCATCAACCATCATCATCCTTCACCGTGTGGAAAGCAACGGAAGCTACCACACCTAAAATTCCCTAGTAAAGCTGCAAGCATAGCATGAAAATGCTATGATTGCAGTGAAGGACCTGCCTTCGGGCAGAATTACTATGGATGGAGGGTATATTCTTACAATATTGCGATTATATTTGTAATAAATATGATCTGGTTGCTGTGATGAACAAATGAACATATCGTTTCTCATTAGTTTTCGAACATCGCCGTTTACATTAAATATATGAATATTTTAAAATAACTATATTTAAATAATTATTTGTGAGAAATAGCTTAATTTTATTCGTTAAATAGTCCTAACAAATGCCGCTTTTGATTTCCAAATTCTCTAGATAAATTCACTCCTCGCCCGTGAGTCGTGAATTTATCGATAATTTAGAAATCACTCGTGGATTTGCTTATGACTATTTAACTCATGTCGCAAATGGTAGTCAATGACCAATCACGTTTCAATTAATTCTGTTTTACACCAATGACAGTCGTGTTTCACCTCGATCTTTATCGATTTCTCTTTATCAGCTCCTGCTTTTGTGATAAAGGAAGTTTCTCCTTTTTTTAATATTCTGAACAGGTTAGACGATTATTTTTCTCCGACAAATACATTGAATATAGCAAATAATGAATAGATACAGTGATTTTACTGAGTTGTTTATTCAAAATATAAATTATTAACCTATAATGTTGATTATAATAGTTTTATGTGTTTCATTATTTCTCCCCTAGAGTGCATTCTTACAATATTGCGATCCTATTTGGCAATAAATAATATGATCGAGTTGCAGTGAATATACATAACCTTACACTTCTAATTTGTTTTCAAACATCGCCGTTTACATTACTATATAAATATCTTAAAATACCGACTCGTGGCATTACTTATGACTATTTAACTCATGCCCCAAATGGGTCTCAATGGCCAATCACGTTTCAATGATTTCTGTTTTATAACCAATCAGAGTCGTGTTTCACGAAATATTTATCAGTGTTATAATTACCATATTAAAGAAAGCTCCTCCTTTTTAATATTCTGAACAGGTCTGACTATTATTCAACAACGACCGAGCCTGTCAAAAATACGGCTACCAGATTGTATACATAGTGCATGCCGCATGCTGGAGTTAATATAAAAACATTTGTAGCAATTGATTATACAACCAAAAAAATAAACCACTGTTTGCACTCTCTTAAATGTATTTTTTCCCAGGTAACAATCCAGAAAAATATAATTGTCATATTTACATCATACGACATCAGAAATGAATTAATATACAGTTTGATGTGTTTAATTTTTTCTCCACTAGAGAGCATTCTTACAATATTGCGTTCCTTTGGCAATAAATAGTATGATCTGGTTGCAGTGATAAACAAAAGAAGCAGATGAAGCGTACCTATCGCTTCTCATTTGTTTTCAAACATCGCCGTTTACATTAAATATATCAATATTTTAAAATAACTATAGTTAAATAATGATTTGTGAGTAAACAGCTTAATGTTATTCGTTAAATAGTCCTAACAAATGCCACTCTTGATTTCCAAATTCTCTGCATAAATTGGAAATCAGTCGTGGCATTACTTATGATAACTGAATCCGTTCAGTATTATTTTTTTTACTCGCGGATATGACAAAATAATTCACTGAGAATTTTTTATAAATCTGAAAATGAAATTGAGATTTTAATACAAATAATAGGCCTACATCTCTCGTGAATTAAAAGTAGATTCAAAATTACAATTAAATACTTGAAGAAAAAAGGAATGAGAGTATAGAGAATCTTGCGGTGAGATGCGAGTACGCCAGTTTTTTTCAATCTGTATGTAAGCGATGTTAAGTTGAAGGTGACACGTGAATTTGTTGCAACCGTAGGTAGCGCGAGTTTGCGGCCATATGAACGAGTAAGGATTGGGTCTAATTAGATATTTTCTTCAACTAATCTAGAAACTGGAAACTAGGATGTGGTTTCTGTGCACTAGATTGGGTATTCGAAGCTGATAATTTCGTTAGCTCCTTGTAACGAAGTGTCCCTGTGCTTCAAACTTCAACATCGTCATCAGTATGTTTACTTCGTAACAAGTTTCAAGCAAATTTGAACCTTAACATTTTTCACTCGTTACAGGCCCCTCTTCATAATAATAATAATAATAATAATAATAATAATAATAATAATAATAATAATAAATAACAATAATTGTAATAATAGCAACAATAACAATTATTATTATTATGTCCCTTTTGAAATCCAGAATGGGTTGAAGCAAGGAGATGCACTATCTCCTCTACTATTTAATTTTGTACTAGAGCATGCCATTAAATCTTTAGAGAATGAGGAAGGCTTACAACTCAATGGTATTAATAAGCTGTTAGTTTATGCTGATGATGTAGTACTACTACTGGCCGATAGCGAGGAGATACTAAAGGCCAACACGCACACACTATTGAGTAACACTAAGAAATTAGGACTGGAAGTAAATATCAGTAAAACTAAATATATGGTCACACGTAGAAATTCAGTTTATAATGGAAATGGACAGCTAATGACAAATGAGGAAAATTTTGAGGAAGTGGCTGAATTCAAATACCTAGGAACAATAATCACAAATAGGAATGAGATGCACAAAGAAATTAAACATAGGCTCAATTCTGGAAATGCATGCTATTATGCATTGCAGAGACTTTTGATGTCCCAACTCCTTTCAAAAAACGTTAAACTGAAAATATATAAAACTATTATTCTACCAGTTATATTATATGGGTGCGAAACATGGACTCTTACTTTAAGGGAGGAAAGGAGATTACGAGTATTTGAGAATAAAGTTCTTAGGAAAATTTTTGGACCAAAGAGAGATGAACAGACAGGTAAATGGAGAAGACTACATAACAATGAACTACATGGTCTTTATAGGAAGCCAGATATAATAAGAACAGTTAAGTCTCGTAGACTGCGATGGGCAGGACATGTTGCGCGTATGGGGAATGAAAGACGTGCATGGAAGTTTCTTGTAGGAAAGCCAGAGGGAAAACGCCCAGTTGGTAGACCAAGAGTGAGGTGGGATAACAACATTAACTATGATTTGAGGGAAGTAGATTATACAGGGAATGATTGGAAAGCATTAGCTCAGGATAGGGATGTATGGAGAGCTTGTGTCCGCGCGGCCATGAACCTACGGGTTCGATAGCGCCAGTGAGTAAGAGTAAGTAAGTATTATTATGTCCACCGCTGTGGTCTCCTGGCAGCGTGCTGCCTTGTCACGCAGCGGGCCCGGGTTCGAACCCCGGTCGGGACAGTTTTTCTGGGTGAGGTTTTTCCTCACCTGTAAGATAAATGTCAGAAAAACTTTAAGGCCCAAACGCTCCCTGAAATCATATGGCCATCGCAATCATGATCATTCTTATTCGTCTTAGATTAAGCTTAACATTAGGGACTCTGCTGGCGCACCACTATCATCATCATCACCCGTCATATCATCGGGGCGACGTAACCCCGCCTTCCAGGCGCCCCAATCTCAGAAGTGAGTTACAGGAGAGAAAAACAGGAATGTCGAAAGACAACCTGGGGCATTTGCAAATAATAATAATAATAATTATTATTATTATTATTATTATTAATTATTATTATTATTATTGTTATTAATTATTATTATTATTATTATTATTATTATTATTATTATTATTATTATTATTATTATTATGATATTCGTCCCACCGCTGTGGTCTCGAGGTAGCGTGCTGCCTGTTCACGCAGCGGGCCCGGGTTCGATCCCCGGTCGGGACAGTTTTTCTGGGTGAGGTTTCTCCTCTACTGTAAGATGAATGTCAGAAAAACTTTAACGCCCAAACGCTCCCCGAAATCATATGGCCATCGCAATCATGATCATCCTTATTCGTCTTAGATTAAGCTTAACATTAGGGACTCTGCTGGCGCACCACTATCATAAGTAATGCCACGAGTGATTTCCAAATTATCGATAAATTCACGACTCACGAAGTGAGGAGTGAATTTATCTAGAGAATTTGGAAATCAAGAGTGGCATTTGTTAGGACTATTTAACGAATAAAATTAAGCTGTTTACTCACAAATCATTATTTAACTATAGTTATTTTAAAATATTTATATATTTAATGTAAACGGCGATGTTTGAAAACAAATGAGAAACGATAGGTACGCTTCTACTGCTTCATTTGTTTATCACTGCAACCAGATCATACTATTTATTGCCAAAGGAACGCAATATTGTAAGGAGGAGCTTTCTTTAATATGGTAATCATAACACTGATAAATATTTGGTGAAACACGATTCTGATTGGTTGTAAAACAGAAATCATTGAAACGTGATTGGTCATTGACTCCCATTTGGGGCATGAGTTAAATAGTCATCATAATCACCCGTCATATCATCGGGGCGACTTAACCCCGCCTTCCAGGCGCCCCAATCTCAGAAGTGAGTTACAGGAGAGAACAACAGGAATGTCGAAAGACAACCTGGGGATTTTGTAAATAATAATAATAATAATAATAATAATAATAATAATAATAATAATAATAATAATAATAGTTATTATTATTATTATTATTATTAATTATTATTATTATTATTATTATTATTATTATATATATATAATATATATATATATATATATATACAGTCCACCGCTGTGGTCTCGAGGTAGCGTGCTGCCTTGTCACGCAGCGGGCCCGGGTTCGATCCCCAGTCGGGGCAGTTTTTCTGGGTGAGGTTTTTATCGGGGGTTTTCCTCACCTGTAAGACAAATGTCAGGAAAACTTTAAGGTCCAAACGGTCCCCGAAATCATATGGCCATGATCATCATCCTTATCATTATCACTATCATCCTTATCATAATCATCATCATCCTTCACCGGTGTGGAAAGCACGGGAAGCTACCACACCTACACAATTCCCTAGTAAAGCTGCAAGCATAGCATGAAAATGTTATGATTGCAGTGAAGGACCTGCCTTCGGGCAGAATTACTATGGATGGATATATATATTCCCAGTTATATTATATGGATGCGAAACATGGACTCTTACTTTTAAAAGAGAGCAGAAAAGTTTACGAGTATCTGAGAATAAAATTCTTAGAAAATATTTTGGGATAAAGATAGATGAACAAACAGACGAATGGAGCAAACTACATAACAGTGAGCTACATGATCTTTATAGGAAACTAGATATAATAAGAAGATTTAAGTCTCATAGATCGCGATGAGCAGGACATGTGGCACGAATTGTGATTAAAAGAGGGCAAGAAAACAAGAGGGGAAAACGCCTAGTTGGTAGACCAAAGATGAAGTAGAAGAATATAATTAACCATGAATTAAGGGAAGTAAATTATACAGGGGATGATTGGAAAATAATAGCTCAGGATAGGGATGTATGGAGAGCTTATGTCCATGCTGCTACGAAGCTATGGGTTCGATAATGGCACTGAGTTACATGTGTTAATAACAATCATTTATTTATTAATTTATAAACAGACTTACAATATAAAAAACATCTTGCTGTGTCTAAAGCGTTTTAAATTTTTATCTTCTTTTTTCATTCTTCTCTATTCTAATTCTTTCAGACCTATCTCCCTTATACCTGTTCTGATATCATCCATCCATTTAACTCTAGGTCGACCTCTCTTTCCTTTCTCAGGTGGATTCCATTCTAGAGTTATTGGGTAATCTTGTCTCTGACATAATACTAATAATAATAATAATAATAATAATAATAATAATAATAATAATAATAATAATAATGACAATAATAATAATTTTAATAATAATAATAATAATAATAATTTTAATAATAACAATAATAATAAGGACATGTTTCGGTTTCGTTTTTTAACACCGTTGAGACCATCTTGTCTTCGAGCTTACTTACTTACTCACTGGCACTATCGAACCCGTAGGTTCATGGCCGCGCGGACATAAGCTCTCCATACATCCCTATCCTGAGCTAATTTTCCAATCATTCCCTGTATAATATACTTCCCTCAAATCATAGTTAATGTTATTCTCCCACCTCATTCTTGGTCTATCAACTGGGCGTTTCCCCTCTGGCTTTCCTACAAGAAGCTTCCATGCAAGTCTTTCGTTCCCCATACGTGCAACATGTCCTGCTCAACGCAGTCTACGAGACTTAACTGTTCTTATTATATCTGGCTTCCTATAAAGACCATGTAGTTCATTGTTATGTAGTCTTCTCTATTCACCTGTCTGTTCATCTCTCTTTGGCCCAAAAATTCTCCTAAGTATTTTTATTCTTAAATACTTGTAATCTCCTTTCCTCCCTTAAAATAAGAGTCCATGTTTCGCACCCATGATATAACTGGTAGAATAATAGTTTTATATATTTCAGTTTAACGTTTTTTGAAAGGAGTTGGGACATCAAGAGTCTCTGCAATGCATAATAACACGCATTTCCAGAATTGAGCCTATGTTTAATTTCTTTGTGCATCTCATTCCCATTTGTGATCATTGTTCCTAGGTATTTGAATTCAGCCACTTCCGCAAAATTTCCCTCATTTGTCATTAGCTGTCCATTTCCATTATATAATGTATTTCTACGTGATAATAATAATAATAATAATAATAATAATAATTTTAATAATAATAACAATAATAATAAGGGCTTGTTTCGTTTTCCTTCTTTAACACCGTTGAGACCAACTTGTCTCCGATCTACCAACATTTTTTCTACCCTTTGTTGTAGTTATGTATGTGGTCATATTTCTTTCTATGTACTCGTATATGTTGTATCCAAATATTTATACTTTATTTTATTCTATCTGTTTAATTTAAAGATGTTTAGTTTCCTTCCTTACATTTTCCCACTGTTTGATTCAGTAAGTTATATACCGGAACAGATGTCGTAAGTCTTATTTACACCACTTGATTCTCTTGTCTTCTTTTCTTTTAATTCCTAAAACTATGAACATCACAAAGTAACATTAGTAGTGCCAGTATAATGTATAAAATTTAATTTTAGTTTCTTTCCGATTGAGGGTCTTTCCACTTTTCAGCGGTTGCCCTTTTACCAGCCGGCTGCTGGCCCTTCACATCCACATGTGTCAATCAGAGAGGTAGATGATCAACAGCCAGTGTAGGGGTGACATGTGGTTAGCATCTCGAGTCCCCCCAGCCGTTATAGCTGGTTCCTCAACCTGGAGCCGCTACTTATTGTAGCTACCCAATTGCCTCACGATGCTGGGTGGGCACCGGTCCCATACTGGCCGAAATACCATGAGAAAATTTCTTCCCCCATGGACACCCGAACCAGCGCAAGTCCCGTAGCTCTGCGCCAAGGCTTCCTACCTTAACCGCTCGGCTACGGCGCGGGACTAATTTTAGTTTCTTTCCGTCTTTTAAAGATACTTGTTAATACCACCGCGTATATACAACAGAGTTTATTGATTGTGTTTTGAAAACCAACATTCCTCATATACCAAATAATAACAGGCAACTGAAACAGTGTTTTGTCTTTTTATTCACACCCAACCAATTGCTTTATTTTTCCGTGATTCACATCTACTACTACTTTTTTTAAAATTATTTAACATTTTGTTTCTACATTTCGGTCACTCCATGTGGATTTCGTGGTGGACGAAACCGAACTTGGTCATGTTTCTCACAAGGTTTCTTCCATTTTGCTCTCACAAATGTCATTCTATCATTATTCATACTCGAACCATTTATTTCGTTCGTCCGCCCCTGTGAGGGCGTGGTCGCCCGGTAATTGTCGCTCACAGACCTCTAAAAATATAGGAGCTGCATCCCATTTCAACCCTCGACCCGATTCTAATATTATAACTAACTCACTGGCTCTATCGAATCCGTAAGACCATGACCGCGCAGACACAAGCTCTCCGTATATCCGTGTCCTGAACTGTTTTCCAATCATCCCCTGTATAATCTATTTGCCTCAAATCATTGTTTATGTTATTCTCTCTCCTACCTCAATTTTGCTCTACCAACTGGGCGTTTTGCTTCTGCATTTCCTACAAAAAAGCTTCCACGCACCTCTTTCATTCCCCATTCGTGCCAAATGTCCTGCCCATTGCAGTCTACGAGACTTAACTGTTCTTATTATATATGGCTTCCTTTACACACGATGCATGTAGCTCACTATTATGTAGTTTCCTTCATTCACCGGTTTCATCAACTCTTTTTTTTTTGCCCAAAAATTTTCCGTAATAACTTTATTCTGAAATACTCGTAATCTTCTTTCATCCATGTTTCGTATCCATATAATATAACTGGAGAATAACAGTTTTATATATTTTTGAGTTTAATGTCCTTTTAAAGGAGTTGGACGACAAGAGATATTACATTATATTATATCGTATTTTCTAGTACTTTGTCGTATTTTGTCCTGTTATGTCGTGTTATGTTATATCATGTTGTCATGTACATAATGTCATTTTAGTTCTATTATATTTGATTACAGTATACTTGTCCACCGCTATGGTCTCGAGGTAGCATGCTGCCTTGTCACGCAGCGGGCCCGGGTTCGATCCCGGTCGGGGCAGTTTTCTGGGTGAGGTCTTTATCGGAGGTTTTCCTCACCTGTAAGACAAATGTCAGGAAAACTTTAAGGCCCAAATGGTCCCCGAAATTATATGGCCATCATCATAATCCTTCGCCGATGTATGTGGAAAGCAACGGGAAGCTACCACACCTACAATTCCCAAGTAAATCTGCAAGCATAGCATGAAAATGCTATGATCGCAGTGAAGGACCTGCCTTCGGGCAGAATTACTATGGATGGATGGATGGATAGTATAGTTGAACTGGGTGGTGTTAGAAATCGGCCTTAGATTAAGATATTTTGTATTTAATGAATTTAAAATGGAAGATATATGATCATGAAAAAAACCTCCAAGCGCAACAGGCCTTGAAGGCCCTAGGCCTACCAGCCGGCTCACGTCCATATGTGTTAATCACAGAAGTAGACGATAATAAGCCAGTGTAGGGGGTGACATGTGGTCAGCATGTCGTGTTCCCCAGCCGTTATAGCTGGTCTTCTCCACCTGGAGTCGCTACTTGTTGTAGCTACCCAAATGCCTGACGATGCTGGGTGGGCACTGGTCCCATACTGGCCGAATTTAATGAGAAAAATTTCTTCCCCCATGGGACTCGAACCAGCGCAAGTCCCGTAGCTCTGCGCCAAGGCTTCTTGCCTTAACCACTCGGCTACGGTGCGGGAGCAAAGTCCTATTTTGAACGCAGTATGTATCGATATTCACTTTAGAAAAAGCTTAGTATACGCAGTGATGTGAAAATCGTAAAGTGATATTTTTCCCCCACGGGGATAAAAATACGCGAACAAGTGATCAATATTCCTAATTAACACGAAACACCTGACAAATGCTTCTTGTATTGCACGAGTTTTATGTCACCTGTCATTTGTCCTACATTTAATATTATTATTCACCAGTCATGCCGTGCACAGCAATAACATGAGAGATATATTTACAAGTTTTTACGAAACTCATTTACTGTTTTAGAATATTTGTTGAAACAATCCTAAACTGTGTATTTTTCCCTGCTGCTCCAAATATTCCCATGTTATTGTTTACATTTCGAAGCTAATATCACATTGTTCTTTTTCATTTTCTTTTACCTCCCATTGCCTATTCTTAATTAATCTGGCATCGTCACATTTCATACAAACTCAGCGTTCTTTTTATTTAGTGATTAAATAAAATAAAAGTATTAAAGTTTTATACGATTTTCATATTTATTTTAATACAAATTCGTTACAGCTGTTTCAATACTTTGACCTTATTCAGATAATACAACGAATAAAATGAATTTTGTTATATATATATATATATATATATATATATATATATATGTTATAATTAAATGTTTAACATTGAGCAATGCAAGCTAATATGGTATGATAGAAAAAATAAATGCCTGGACGGGATTCGAAACCCGGAACTCTGAGTCTGTACCTCAGCGTGTTATCCGTTACACCACCAGGCGAATAATCCAATTCAAACACTCATTTCTCTTATATATGTATTATATTCTCCAATAATACATATATAAGAAAAATGAGTGTTTGAATTGGATTCGCCTGGTGGTGATAATACAAATATAAGAGAAATGAGTGTTTGAATTGGATTCGCCTGGTGGTGTAACGGATAACACGCTGAGGTACAGACTCAGAGTTCCGGGTTCAGAAAATCCCGTCCAGACATTTATTGGTATGTGCTTATCAATACCAAGATATATATATACACACTCAGCACGTAAAAAACTAAACAAATAAATGAAAACAAAATCAGAGTAACAAACATCTCTTGTTATAAATTTAAAAGAGACGATACATTTAAATCCAGTTGAGATTTTAACAGCCTATTGCTCTTTTTTAATTTATTTGTTTCTAGAATTTCAATTTTTTTTTCCTTTGTTACAAACGTTTAAATCTTTTGAATTTGAATTAAAACAATGATCGAATTGAAGTATATGGTAAGCGTATTTTGAAGTATCTACAATTTCCTGTTATATGCTCTCATATGTTCTTTTACACGGAAAATAAAAGGCCTTCCAGTTTGTCCTATATAGACATTGTCGCATGTCTCACATTCTAACTTATGTACACCTGATAATTGTTCATTTTTTTACTTTGGTTTTATTGTTCTTTATTATATTTTTGCAAAGTTTTAATAGTTTTTAAAACGCTACTTTGATGTTCAACTCGTTCAAGTGTTTGGATATCTTATTAGAAAGTGGGTCTGTGTATTACATTATAACATATTATTTATGTCTTACTTGGGTAAAGGAAAAACTTTTAATAGCTTTTTTGTGTAATAAACTTTCTTAATTAAATTGTCTATAATTTTAGGGTCGTAATTATTACTGATCCATCCATCCATAGTAATTCTGCCCGAAGGCAGGTCCTTCACTGCAGTCATAGCATTTTCATGTTATGCTTGCAGCTTTACTAGGGAATTGTGTAGGTGTGGTAGCTTCCCGTTGCTTTCCACACCGATGAAGGATGATAGTGATGATGATAATGATAAGGATGATTATGATGATGATGGCCATATGAAATCGGGAAACGTTGGGCCTTAAGTTTTCCTGGCATTTGTCTTACATGGTGAGGAAAAACGCCGATATATACCCTCACCCAGAAAAAACTGCCCCGACCGGGGATGGAAACCCGGGCCCACTGCGTGAGAAGGCAGCACGCTACCTCGAGACCACAGCGGTGGACTTATTATTGATAGCTAATTGTTTATTAATATTCAGTTTTTTATTATATTCCAAGGGTGAAGGACGTATATTTAAAAGTCTATGAATGTAACTATTAAAGGCTGCTATTTTATGAGTAATATGGGTGAAGAGAAGATTCATGCGCAGAACAGCGGGTTACACACGAGATGAGATCGGAAAAGAAACACCGATATCTTGAAAGAATTGAAAGACTACCTAATCTTGGAATATATTAAACAGTACAAACTAAATTGGAAACACCATCTTGAAAGAATGAGTTCAAATCGGATCCCCAAAGGCTGTTTATAATTATATACCAAGAGGACGAAGATCTCTGGGCCGTCCTATGAAACGCTGGAGGGAAAATATTCTATAGGATCGTAACAGGCCTTGACCTAATACTTGGAAGGAAGAAGAAGAAGAAGGAATAACTATGAATAGCAGTATCAGTGTGAGCTGGTTTGTGAAATATGCCAAACGATTTTTTATTCAAAAACCTTCTTCTCTTTCAAATATTTTCCATATATTTGTGTTATACATACTCTCCTTCTTGTCCATCGCTGTGGTCTCGGAGTAACGTCACTTACTCGTATGAAGCGGGCCCAAGTTTGATCCCTGTTGTGACAAGTTTCCTGAGTGTATTTTCGGGCCATTTAACTCAACTGTAAGACATATGTCAGAAACTCCTAAAGCCCAAATGATACCTGAATATCATCTGGCTATAATAATCATCATCATAATCGCCATGTTAAGTATGAACGTGTGTGAACGGTGTGTTTCGTCTAATCATATAGAAGTATGCTGACTAAACGGGACAAATCAGCTGGAATGAAATGAAGCGAAATGGATAAGATGAGTATGGACAAGTGGTTGAGTGAAGATTCTGACAGGTTCAAATGGGAGTAATCCTGGGAAATGCCTTCCCTAGTTCCGATCCATCCATTGTGAACCCCATATGTAGTGACAGATGCAAAATCTGAACTCAGAGTTCGAGGATAACTGTTTTAACAATTTGTCCCACCGAGCCAGTCATTACAATAATATCATCATCATCAACACATTATATAGTTTTATATCGTTTGAGTCTGTTCCTATGAGATCTCAAGAAGTGGTTGGCTAATCCATCTTAATGCTAGTCTTTTTTATCTCGAAGTCCTTTAAGATGATACTGCAATGTTAATTTAGGAAAGCCTGATGGGTTCATTCTTTGGGCGTGTCGTAAACAATTGTTTTGGTAGAATCTGAATTTCTTCAAGTATACAGCGTGATTCAAAATTGACTTTACAAACTTTACAAGCTTATAGAAATTTTATTTAGAAGACCTACAAAATTGGTTTAAATGTCATATCATAGCACAACTTATCAAATTTTCACCTATTCAGTCAACGTGGTTCAATGTGGCTTCCGTTGGTCATGCAGCAAACATCCAACCTGAAATCAATCTCCTCCCACACACGTTGCAGCATATCCGGCTTCAGTAACGCAGCTGCGGCAGTGATTCTGTTTTGGAGCTCAGCAAGATTGGCAGGTAGGGGCGGAACGTACACTTTATCTTTAAGGAACCCCCATAAGAAACAGTCCAGTGGCGTTAAATCAGGAGAACCGAGGTGGCCATGTGGTTTGGCTCCCCCACGACCAATCCACCTACAAGGAAACCTCATGTTCAGAAAATTACGGACGTCGATGAGGTAATGTGGAGGTGCACCCATCCTGTTGAAATTGAATGTGTTCCTTCTTGGTCGTCTGCATCTATCTGTGGGATAAGAAACTGTTATAGCATATCCAGATAAATCGTACCGTTGATAGTTTTTTCTTGGAAAAAGAAGGTGCCGTACACTTTGGAATGACTAACAGAACAGCCAGTCCTAACAAATGTTTGGTGCCAAGAATAAATTGTTGGCCTGCTAGGAGGATCCTTACCGTACTGGGTACGAAATCTACGCTGAACAATTGTCGCAGATTTAGTTTTTCTCTTCGAACAAAAACACACAACGAGCACGCTCGGCACTTGTGAAAGCAACCATTTTGATATGAACTACGTTAGCGCACGCGGTGAGAGAACTAGGTACTATAAAACTATGTCTGTGAAAACTTGATGAGTTGTGCTATCATATGACATTAAAACCAATTCTGTAGGTCTTCTAAATAAATTTCTATAAGCTTGTAAAGTTGTAAAATCAATTTTGAATCACGGTATATTTTGAACTAGGTTCCTTTGCTTGTCCAGTTTTGTCAAACCTAGGATTGGACGTAAAAATATCATCTGTGCCGCATGAAATTTTCATTTTAATTTAGAATTTAGTATCCAGATTTTCGCTGCTATATTTCAATCCTGATTTTTCAGTTACATTCTATAATCTCTATTTTTGTTACGATTGACTTTTTTTACCAAAATCTCTTTCTGACTCCATTTATTGCATTGTATTTCTGTAACTATTTCTGTGCCATTTATTATATCAGATAATAGGTGATCGAGATAATTAAATACAGAAACTTGTTCTATAATTTTTCATATGTAATGCCACGAGTGATTTCAAAATCATCGATAAATTCACTCGTCACTTCGTCACTCGTGAATTTAGAGGATTTGGAAATCAAGACTATCATTTGTTATGACTATTTAACGAATAACATTATGCTGTTTACTCAAAAATCATTATTTAAATATAGTTACCGGTATTTTAAAATATTTATGTATTACGTGTAAATGGCGATGTTTCAAAAACCAGAAATATGTAGTTATGTTTGGTTTGTTTATTCACTGCAAATTGATCATATTATTTACTGCCAAAAAGGATCGCAATATTGCAAGAATATCCACATTATAGGTTACTAATTTATTTTTTAGTAACCACCTGAGAAAAATCATTATTTAAAAATATAATTATTGAACACACAATTATCAAATGTGTAGTTCGAAGGAATCTGTTCATTATTTGCAATATTCAATGTATTTGTTGGAGAGTCAGTCACTGCAAAATAATGCCCTGATCTGTTCAAATATTAAAAAAGGAGGAGCTTTCTTTATCACAAAAGCAGGAGCTGGTAAAGATAATTCGATAAAGAGCGAGGTGAAACTCGACTGTCATTGGTTGTAAAAGAAAATTCATTGATACGTTATTAGCCATTGACTCCCATTTGGGGTACGAGTTAAATAGTCCATCTAATTATATTTTAGCTCCAAGTTTTTTCCAAACATACCCACAGATTTTGTTTTTTGAGAAGAAATTTTTAAATCAAACTGTCTCGCTTACTTACTTACTCACTGGCACTATCGAACCCGTAGGTTCATGGCCGCGCGGACATAAAGCTCTCCATACATCCCTATCCTGAGCTAATGCTTTCCAATCATTCCCTGTATAATCTATTCTCTCTCTCAAATCATAGTTATGTTTATTCTCCACCTCATTCTTGGTCTACCAAACTGGGGCGTTTTCCCTCTGGCTTTCCTACAAGAAGCTTCCATGCAAGTCTTTCATTCCCCATACGTGCGACATGTCCTGCCCAACGCAGTCTACGAGACTTAACTGTTCTTATTATATCTGGCTTTCTATAAAGACCATGTAGTTCATTGTTATGTAGTCTTTCTCCATTCCACCTGTCTGTTCATTCTCTCTTTGGTCCAAAAATTTTCCTAAGTACTTTATTCTCAATACTTGTAATCCTTCCTTTCCTCTCTTGAAGTAAGAGTCCATGTTTTCGCACCCATAATAATATAACTGGTAGAATAATAGTTTTATATATTTTCAGTTTAACGTTTTTTGAAAGGAGCTGGGACATGAAGAGTCTCTGCAATACATAATAGCACGCATTTCCAGAATTTAGCCTATGTTTAATTTCTTTGTGCATCTCATTCCTATTTGTGATCATTGTTCCTAGGTATTTGAATTCAGCCACTTCCTCAAAATTTCCCTCATTTGTCATTAGCTGTTCATTTCCATTATATACTGAATTTCTACGGCAAACTGTCTCGCTATCTTATTTATTTGCTGTGGTAAATGAATGCGAAATATAGTTAGTAGAATCGAATGTCCTCTTTAATTATAAGCCTCGAGTAAATATGTTAAAGCTAATTTAGATATGCATTAGCAATTATCCTTAGAGTAGATTAAAACAGTACATCATACATGTTATGTGTCGTCATAAAATAAATGACAAACTTCTGGTTTGTATGCAGTTATACAATGGCAGATAGCTGAATGTAGCTTAGATGACAACAATATAATGATTATACTGTACAATTATAATTAGCTAGCGACTATTATCTCTGACCTCAATGTCGCGCTGTTGGGGGTGAAATTATAAATGTATTCACACATTATTAATTTATACAAGGTGTTTCATAACTTCTATAATTTTCATGATACAATTTAAGCGGAACACATATTTGTGGCAAGTTTGCTCATGATAACTGACGTAAGAATTATAAAATAAATATTCTTAACTCGTGTCCAATATTAGGGTCAAGTAAGGGAATTAGATGAGAATAAGCTCCTATAATCAAGAAGAGATACC
The DNA here is from genome assembly GCA_030220185.1 of Diploptera punctata. Classification (NCBI taxonomy): domain Eukaryota; kingdom Metazoa; phylum Arthropoda; class Insecta; order Blattodea; family Blaberidae; genus Diploptera; species Diploptera punctata. Next base: position 27,492 of record JASPKZ010004680.1, on the reverse strand, counting down.
AGATTAAAGTTTTATAAAACATTGGCAGTTCCTGCATTACTTTATGGGAGTGAAATTTGGGTAATGACCAAAACATTACAAAGTAGAATATAAAGTGTAGAAATGAACTTCCTTAGAAAAACAAAAGGCTGCACAAGAGTTGATCGGTTAAAGAATGAAGATATAAGAACAGAGTTAAATATATATATATATATATATATATATATATATATATATATCCATTAAATGATAAAATCAAAGGATATAGAGGAAAATGGTTTAGAAATATAGAAAGAATGAATGTAACAAGATACCCCAAAAGCAGCATTTAACAACAAACCAAGAGGTTCAAGGAATGTAGGAAGACCAGTGAGAAGATGAACAGAACAACTGTGAGGCGGAACAGGGATTATGCCTAGCCCGTGAAGTGAAAAAGAAGAAGAAGATTTATAGAAGTTTGTGAAGTACAAGGGTGCCGGCCGACCAACTCTGACGCAGCGTCACAGAGACGGATGAATGAAATGAAACGAAATGGATGAGATGAGTGTGGAGAAATGGTGGAATTAAATTTGTGGCAGGGGAAAACGGTATAAATCCGAGAAAAACATGCCCAATCCCCGCTTTGTCCACCACGAAACCCACATGGAGTGTCAGAGACTCGATTTCGGGATCCCAGCGGTGAAAGGCGTGTGTTTAACTGTTTGCTCCATGGAGCCGCCTCATGTAACAATTGTGAATAAATATCCTAAATATAATCAACTCGTATCCAACTCGAGAGTGGGTAGAGGAATGAGATGAGATGAAGTCCCTATTTTCATAGAAGTCTGTAAACTACAATGGTGCCGGCCACCACTCCTAAACCACCTCAAAGGTGTGGATAAATGAAATGGATAATAAAGTATGAGGAAATGATGGAATGAAATTTGTGGCAAGGAAAAAACGGAAAAAAAAAAACATAGAAAACCCTGCCCAAGCTCCGTTTCGTCCACCACGAAACCCACTTGGAGTGACCGAACCTCGATCTCGGGACCCCAGTGGTGAGAGGCGAGCGTCTAACAAATTGCGCCACAGAGCCGCACAACATACGAATTCTAATGAAATAAAATAAAATATTTTGTTTATATTTCAGATAGTACGTCACTATTTTTTCTTCAAAATATTTATATATAGGTTTCAGTCTCTTTATCGGGAAGTATGGAGTTCCTATTTTATTATTGTACGTAAAATGTATTTTTTCGTACGGTTTAATAGTATAATTCGATAAAAAATGAACGATTACACAATTTGTGGGAAATAAACAATTACAATGGTTTGGACACTGAAGAGGGTGGATGAAAATAGATTGCCAGTTAGGAATTTGGAGTGGATTCCAAATGGGAGGAAAAGAAGAGGGAGACCTAAGAAGACATGGATAGGGGGAATTATGAATTTGATGAAGGACAGGGGGGACTGCAGGATGGTGACTGGAAGGATAGAGATGAATGGAGGAACAGAATCAAAACTTAATATTGGACACAGGAATATGTTGAATACATATAAAGCCTGTTAAATTAACAGGTTTACGGTTTTATATCGGTAACTGATGTAACTGTAGAATGACATCATGTATATCAGAGTAAGAATAAAACAATCTCTGCAAATCTCTAATTTCTATTACACCAAGCAATTATATGATACTTTTGGCATTCAATTTTTCCCTGTTTCGGAAAAAAATTCTAACTTACTGTGATAACAAATATTCGATACTTTCAGTTCTTTATGAGATGCACAAAGAAATTAAACATAGGCTCAATCCTGCAAATGCGTGTTATTATACATTACAGGGGCTCTTCTTGATCAACTTCTTTCAAAAAACTTGAAACTGAAAATGTTTAAAAACATTTATTCTCCCAGTTATATTATAAGGATGTGGTCCACCGCTGTGGTCTCAAGGTAGCGTGCTGCCTTTGTCACACATCGGTTTCCTGGGTGCGGTTTTTTTTCGGGGTTTTTCCTCACCTGAAAGACAAATGTCAGGATACTTTAAGGCCATAACGGTCTCCGAATATAATTTGGCCATCATTATAATCAATATCATATTCACTTCATTAGACTAAGTTTAGGTTTAAGGTCTCTCCTGGCGCAACTTCACTCATCGTCATCACCCATCTTATCATTGGGGCAGAGTAACCCCGGTTTTCCCCAGGCGCCCCAGTCACAGAATTGGTTTACAATACGCCAATGCAGGAGAGAATACCAGTACGTTGTAAAACCCCTCTACCAGATCTTCAGTGAAACACCAGTTTTGAATCTTGCTGATGAAAGCGCTACAGTTGAATAACTAATAAAGTTGAGGAGACGGACCTTTCAGGTAAATATTCTACAATGTTATACTTTAATTTTGAATAATACCTCAACGGAACAATCATGAATCTTATAAAATACTCGTACGTAACAGCGAACTACATGATTTTTATAGGAAACCAGATATAATAAGAACAGTTATGTCTCGCTGACTGCGATGGGCTAGGCATGTGGAACGAATTGGGAATAAAAGACGTGCATGGAAGCTTCTTGTAGGAAAACCGAGGGGTAGAGCCCAGTTGGTAGACCAAGAATGAGGTGGGACAATAATATTAACCATGATTTGAGGGAAGTAGATTATACAGGGGATGATTGGAAAACATTGGCTCAGGATAGGGATATATGGAGAGCTTATGTCCGCGCGGCCATGAACCAACGGGTTCGATAGTGTCAGTGAGTTAGTTTAGTTAAACCTCAATTCCAGTACCCCCATGTAAGCCCCCACCCCCTAACATTTTTTAACCGGTTATTTTTTTATGTTGTTCGCCATACCAACCAATGAGACACCTAAGATAATACATGGATGATGAAGGTAGATAAATTTTGCTTAGAGTCCTCTTTTTTTCATACTTAAGGTTATTTTACTCGCCTTCAAATACTCGGGACAGATGGCTTAAATTCCATCCTAAAGGATATTTCCTTGAATTTTTTTATCTTCTTGTCCCATAAAATCATTTAAGCCTTTTTTACTTAATAATTAAATTATTCTTCTTCACGGTTTAGGCTTATTTACTAGCCTGTTCCGGCTCCAAATTGCTTCTCTTTCCATCTTTTCTTTGGTCTTCCCAAACTTCATCTTCCTCGTGGTGAATAGCTGTATGCTGCTTTTGTTATTTTATTCTCAGTCATCCTTGCCAAGTGTTCTTTCCAATCTGTTCTTATTTCTCTAATTGTTATGTACTCAGGGGACACTTCAAAATACTTACAAGCTCCAAAATATTTAAATTCAATTATATTACAATAAGACAGTATTTATTTCGTTCAACCTTTCATTCCAGCCTTCAATTTAAAGATTAATGATTAAAAACTCCGTCGACCCGGACAGGGTTTGAACCCGCGTTCCCCGGGACTAGATGCAAGGAACACAACCGCCAGACCCACCGCAGCCGACTCCAGTAACCATAATCGATACAAAATGCCTGATATAAAAATTCTAATCAAAGTGACTGTAAATAACAAAAAAAAAGTTGATTAATTAGATCATTCAGAAAGCTTACTGTAACATTAATCGCATCGGTGACCATTTCCGCCCACATCGGACGGTTATAAACAGGCGAATGTATTTAACAATTACAAGTCATGCTGTCTAACATGGGCAGAATGACGTCATCTATAGTTTAACGTTATTGAAACGTAATACAAACACTGTCAACTGCACAAGTCCACTTTGAAACGGTTACTATGGCAACAATAAAAAATTGACTATCGTGCTCTGTTGATTTAATATAGGCCTTAGAAAAGGAATTTCCCACTGCTACCGCAGAGGAAAAATATAACCAAAATTACGATAATTTTCAAGTATATACTTCATTAGTCCACCGCTGTGGTCTCGAGGTAGTGTGCTGCCTTGTTACGCAGCGGGCCCGGGTTCTATCCCCGGTCGGGGCAGATTTTTCTGGGTGATGTTTTTAATCGGGGTTTTTCCTCACCTGTAAGGCAAATGTCAGGAAAACTTTAAGGCCTAAACGGTCCCCGAAATCATATGACACATCATCATCCCTATCATCATCATCATCCTTCACACCAGCGTGGAAAGCAACGGGAAGCTACCACAACCTAAAATTCCGTAGGAAAGATGCAAGATAGCATGAAAATGCTATGATTGCAGTGAAGGGCCTGCCTTCGGGCAGAATTACTATGGATGGATGGAGATGGATGATCTTCATTATAATAATAAAAAAGGAACTGGTAGGAACACATAGATAGAATGGAATAAATAGGTATAAAATAGAACTCTAGATTTTTCAATGCCACCAGGTTGTGTTTTATGACATTTCTGTTTTTTCCCCAGGAAATGGTGGATTTGTAATCCATTTCTTAGGTTGGGGCACCTGGAAAGCGTAGTTTACGTTACCCCGATTATATGATGGTGATAAATGATAAAGAAGCGCCAGGAGAGTCCTTAACCTAACCTAAGCTTGACTTAAATTCCAGCAATATGAGGAACTACAAGAATAAATTCCCTTTAAGGAAAAATTCCTACGGTCTGACCAGGAAGCGAACCAAAGACTTCATGGACAAACGCTCACTACCAATCCAGATGCTGGTCAAGAACTGTAGAATGCAAAATGTCCTCCTGTGCTATAAATCAACAGAAAATAGGTGAAATGGGATTGTATAATAGAGAAGGAACAAAGATATATCGTATTTTATAAATGTCCCTTCACTGTGACATGGGTCGGCAGAGTTCCTATCCTCCTCGGAGAATCCAGGTCTTCATTCTCGACGGGGGTAAGGAATTCATATTTACTTAATCTTAGACTTGGGTGTGTCTAACTTGTTTTGTATTTTTCTGTTCCGTTTTCGATTCAGACACAGGCATTTTCATAAACATACTTCACGGAAGACCGCACGCCACTGTATATCTTACAGTCAAGGTAGTCTTCTTATTCCTTTCCAGGATTAGGTCAATGCGACCTATTCCTGTCTCAAGTCCATCATTTCCTTGGGCCGTCCCAAAGATCTTTTTCCATGTGATTTGTAGGTGTTATTATTTTGGGTAATCTTTGTATTGTCCATTCTGACTAAATGTTCTTTCAATTGGTATTTGTGCTCGTCTAGTTTATCGATTATTGAAAAATATCTCCAGTTCATTTCTTATTGATTCATTGTGTAAAAATCCATGCGTGTACATCCTTTTAGGATCTTAAAAATTGCATTCCAGCGGCTTGAAGTGTGTGAGATATATTTTTTTGTAAGTACCCAAGATTCAGATCCATATAAAGAACAGGAACAGCCATCATTTATAAAACCTGAGCTGAGTTTCTCTTCTAGTCTTTTGGAGGATTCTTCTTATGGTGCCACACATAATTTGATATCGGTTTAATTTGTTATGTATATCCCCAATCATAGCTATATGTTATATCTGAACCAAGATAGTTTAAAGTGTGCTATCTGTTCTATTATTTCATTATTGATCGCTATTTTTGCTCTGACTGGCACTTTGCTCTGAGAAGCCATAATTTTAGTTTTTGAAGTTAAGACTTTGAGATTATAATAGAGTTGTAATTGATTCAACGTGTAAATGGCTCTTTGGAAATCATCCTCTGACTTCTGTATAATTACCAGATCGTCTGCATACATTAAAATATTCATGTACATTTCCTTATTAATTTTGTATTCCTATTGGACTTGATTTTTTTCCATTTATCAATAACCTCGTCAAAATATATATTAAACAATGTAGGTGATAATGTACACCCATGCCGAACTCCTTGATTTATTAAATTTCGTCTCTGTGAAATAATTATCTAAATTAAGTCAATATAGTACGGGTAACAGAGTGGAACCCTTGATAGAGGTCCACTCCAGGGAGTAGGCGCCCCTGCCCTTTTGTGAGCTCCAGGTCCCACTCCCAGTGGTAGTACTGGGTAGGGCCCCGTCCACAGGGTTACGTGGAGGAGAAGAGAAGTCCCAAAGCGTAGTGAAGGCAACTTCTCTAGGAGACGAACACTCCGAAATTCCAGTTCCCTGCCCTCCAGGAAGAGGGGTTTGGCTAGAGGCTGGTAACCTCTACTAGTAAAAAAATACTTACTCATAAACTTCAGCAGAAGAAAAGCCGGCTATAAAATGGATACATATAGACAAAAATGGAAGCAACACATAGACAGAATGAATGAAGACAGATATCCAAAACAAAATAACAAAATACAAACCTAAAGGCACCCGAGATGTGGGCAGACCTAGAAAGAGATGGGCTGAAGTCGGAACGGGTCAACAGACCTAATCCATGAATGAAGATGATGATGAAGTCAATATAGTCTACGGTTGAAATGCAGAAGACGAAACATTGTTTTTGAAAGGCCTCCATATTGGAACTACTTCATGAAGTTTTATAATTTAGTTGAGGATGACTGATTTACTAGGTACTAATTTTGTATTTTAATATTTATCCCTACAGTGTTAGGTTTAAGGTATATTAGAGACCCGTACGTTTAATAGAGATGCAAGTTAAGTCCTAAAAAAATGAAGGCGTGAAACAACGAAGAAACTATATAAATGGGAAAAACGTATTTCGTAATTCATATTTATTAATAGTTACTTATAAATGGCTATATAAATAAGTTGTTATGTATTATGATCTTGTAGAAGATTTCCGGGCTGCTGGCCATGGTCTTGAGGCTTGTAGTTCCCCGATGTATCGCCGGAAATCTTCTACAAAATCAACATTCTAAACTCAGGCCGTGAAATCCTTCTTCTTCTCTTCCTTCCAAGTATTAGGCCAAGGCCTGTTACGATCCTATAGAAAATTTCCCTTCAGCGTTTCATAGGACGGCCAGTGATCTTCGTCTCTTGGTATATATTATAAACAGCTTTGGGATCCGATTGAAGTCATTCTTTAAGATGGTGTTCCAATTTAGTTGGTACTGTTTAAAATATTTCAAAATTGGAGTAGTGTTCAATCTCTTTTAAGATGTCGGTGTTCCTTTTCCGATCCCATCTGGTGTAACCCCGCTGTTCTGCGCATGAATCTCATTTCACAAGCCGTTATTCTGCTTTCATGTTGTCTTTTTAGTGTACATACTTCACTACCATAGGTCAACACTGCTCTAGCCAAAGTGTTATATAAACGTAATCTGGTGTTTTTTTGTACAAGGATGGTTTCATAACTTGATTAATAATTCCTAAACTTTTATTAGAACTAGTAATTTTTTCAGGGATATCTTTTTCATCCCAGATAGAGAGATAATATCCAAGGTATTTAAATTGATTAGATCCTCTCTAAAATTTTATTCTGGAGACAGATTTTACTTTGTATGGGGAAATCCTAAGTCAATATATAAGATGCTATGTTTTATGCCCAGCACAGTAGTACATGAAAAATGATGTTCGTCTCTTCAGAATTAGTTTCCGAGTCTAGTTACCATATTCCATATTCGCTACGGGATGGTTAGAGACAATTATTCGTTTTTCACAATGATACAATCGATACGATCGAAAAAAAAACAAAATATATCTGGTGCGAGAAGGAAGACACCACAAAAGAGTGAATAGGTAACGTACAGAAAAGTCGCGATGAAAACTTTGTGTTTAAAGGTTTTTCGAATTATATTTTTTCAAATTACAGGACTATACTTACTTACTTACTCACTGGCACTATCGAACCCGCAGGTTCATGGCCGCGCGGACATAAGCTCTCCATAACATCCCTATCCTGAGCTAATGCTTTCCAATCATTCCCTGTATAATCTACTTCCCTCAAATCATAGTTATGTTGTTCTCCCCACCTCATTCTTGGTCTACCAACTGGGCGTTTTCCCTCTGGCTTCCTACAAGAAGCTTCCATGCACGTCTTTCATTCCCCATTCGTGCAACATGTCCTGCCCATCGCAGTCTACGAGACTTAATTGTTCTTATTATATCTGGCTTCCTATAAAGACCATGTAGTTCATTGTTATGTAGTCTTCTCCATTCACCTGTCTGTTCATCTCTCTTTGGTCCAAAAATTTTCCTAAGTACTTTATTCTCAATACTTGTAATCTCTTTCCTCTCTTGAAGTAAAGAGTCCATGTTTCGCACCCATATAATATAATGGTAGAATAATAGTTTTATATATTTTCAGTTTAACGTTTTTTTGAAAGGAGCTGGGGACATGAAGAGTCTCTGCAATACATAATAGCACGCATTTCCAAGAATTAGCCTATGTTTAAATTTCTTTGGTGCATCTCATTCCTATTTGTGATCATTGTCCTAGGTATTTGAATTCAGCCACTTCCTCAAAAATTTCCCTCATTTGTCCATTAGCTGTTCATTTCCATATATACTGAATTTCTACGGCAAACTGTCTCGCTATCTATTTATTGTGCTGTGGTAAATGAATGCGAATATAGTTAGTAGAATCGAATGTCCTCTTTAATTATAAGCCTCGAGTAAATATGTTAAAGCTAATTTAGATATGCATTAGCAATTATCCTTAGAGTAGATTAAAAACAGTACATCATACATGTTATGTGTCGTCATAAAATAAATGACAAACTTCTGGTTTGTATGCAGTTATACAATGGCAGATAGCTGAATGTAGCTTAGATGACAACAATAGAATGATTATACTGTCAATTAATAATTAGCTAGCGACTATTATCTCTGACCTCAATGTCGCGCTGTTGGGGTGAAATTATAAATGTATTCACACATTCATTAAATTTATACAAGGTGGTTTTCATAACTTCTATAATTTTCATGATACAATTTAAGCGGAAACATATTTGTGGCAAGTTTGCTCATGATAACTGACGTAAGAATTATAAAATAAATATCTTAACTCGTGTCCAATATTAGGGTCAAGTAAGGGAATGAGATGAGAATAAGCTCCTATAATCAAGAAAGACATACCCAGATTAAAGTTTTAATAAAACATTGGCAGTTCCTGCATTACTTTATGGGAGTGAAATTTGGGTAATGACCAAAACATTACAAAGTAGAATATAAGTGTAGAAATGAACTTCCTTAGAAAAACAAAGAGGCTGCACAAGAGTTGATCGGTTAAAGAATGAAATATATAAGAACAGAGATATAAATATAATATATATATATATATATATATATATATATATCCATTAAATGATAAAATCAAAGGATATAGAGGAAAATGGTTTAGAAATATAGAAGAAATGAATGTAACAAGATAACCAAAAAGCAGCATTAACAACAAACCAAAGAGGTTCAAGGAATGGTAGGAAGACCAGTGAGAAGATGAACAGAACAACTGTGAGGCGGAACAGGGATTATGCCTAGACCGGGAAGTGAAAAAGAAGAAGAAGATTTATAGAAGTTTGTGAAGTACAAGGGTGCCGGCCGACCAACTCTGACGCAGCGTCACAGAGACGGATGAATGAAATGAAACGAAATGGATGAGATGAGTGTGGAAGAAATGGTGGGAATTAATTTGTGGCAGGGAAAAAACGTTATAAATCCGAGAAAAACATGCCCAATCCCCGCTTTGTCCACCACGAAACCCACATGGAGTGTCAGAGACTCGATTTCGGGATCCCAGCGGTGAAAGGCGTGTGTTTAACTGTTTGCTCCATGGAGCCGCCTCATGTAACAATTGTGAATAAATATCCTAAATATAATCAACTCGTATCCAACTCGAGAGTGGGTAGAGGAATGAGATGAGATGAAGTCCCTATTTTCATAGAAGTCTGTAAACTACAATGGTGCCGGCCAACCACTCCTAAACCACCATCACAGGTGTGGATAAATGAAATGGATAATATAAGTATGGAGAAATGATGGAATGAAATTTGTGGCAAGGAAAAACGGAAAAAAAAAACATAGAAACCCTGCCCAAGCTCCGTTTTCGTCCACCACGAAACCCAACTTGGAGTGACCGAACCTCGATCTCGGGACCCAGTGGTGAGAGGCGAAGCGTCTAACACAATGCGGCCACCAGAGCCGCACAAACATACGAATTCTAATGAAATAAAATAAAATATTTTGTTTATATTCAGATAGTACGTCACTATTTTTCTTCAAATATTTATATATAGGTTTCAGTCTCTTTATCGGGAAGTATGGAGTTCCTATTTTATTATGGTACGTAAAATGTATTTTTTCGTACGGTTTAATAGTATAATTCGATAATAAAAATGAACGATTACACAATTGTGGGAAATAAACAATTACAATGGTTTGGACACTGAAGAGGGTGGATGAAAATAGATTGCCAGTTAGGAATTTGGAGTGGATTCCAAATGGGAGGAAAAGAAGAGGGAGACCTAAGAAGACATGGATAGGGGAATTATGAATTGATGAAGGACAGGGGACTGCAGGATGGTTGATTGACTGGAAGGATAGAGATGAATGTGAGGAACAGAATCAAAACTTAATATTGGACACAGGAATATGTTGAATAATATAAAGCCTGTTAAATTAACAGGTTTAAGGTTTTATATCGGTAACTGATGTAACTGTAGAATGACATCATGTATATCAGAGTAAGAATAAAACAATCTCTGCAAATCTCTAATTTCTATTACACCAAGCAATTATATGATACTTTTGGCATTCAATTTTTCCCGGTTTCGGAAAAAAAATTCTAACTTACTGTGATAACAAAAATATTCGATACTTTCAGTTCTTTATGAGATGCACAAAGAAATTAAACATAGGCTCAATCCTGCAAATGCGTGTTATTATACATTACAGGGGCTCTTCTTGATCAACTTCTTTCAAAAAACTTGAAACTGAAAATGTTTAAAACAGTTATTCTCCCAGTTATATTATAAGGATGTGTCCACCGCTGTGGTCTCAAGGTAGCGTGCTGCCTTTGTCACACATCGGTTTCCTGGGTGCGGTTTTTTTCGGGGTTTTTCCTCACCTGAAAGACAAATGTCAGGATACTTTAAGGCCATAACGGTCTCCGAATATAATTTGGCCATCATTATAATCAATATCATATTCACTTCATTAGACTAAGTTTAGGTTTAAGGTCTCTCCTGGCGCAACTTCACTCATCGTCATCACCCATCTTATCATTGGGGCAGAGTAACCCCGTTTTCCAGGCGCCCCAGTCACAGAATTGGTTTACAATACGCCAATGCCAGGAGAGAATACCAGTACGTGTAAACCCCTCTACCAGATCTTCAGTGAAACACCAGTTTTGAATCTTGCTGATGAAAGCGGTACAGTTGAATAACTAATAAAGTTGAGGAGAACGGACCTTTCAGGTAAATATTCTACAATGTTATACTTTAATTTTGAAATAATACCTCAACGGAACAATCATGAATCTTATAAAATACTCGTACGTAACAGCGAACTACATGATTTTTATAGGAAACCAGATATAATAAGAACAGTTATGTCTCGCTGACTGCGATGGGCTAGGCATGTGGAACGAAATGGGAAAATAAACGACGTGCATGGAAGCTTCTTGTAGGAAAACCGAGGGGTAGAGCCCAGTTGGTAGACCAAGAATGAGGTGGGACAATAATATTAACCATGATTTGAGGGAAGTAGATTATACAGGGGATGATTGGAAAACATTGGCTCAGGATAGGGATATATGGAGAGCTTATGTCCGCGCGGCCATGAACCAACGGGTTCGATAGTGTCAGTGAGTTAGTTTAGTTAAACCTCAATTCAGTACCCCCATGTAAGCCCCCACCCCCTAACAATTTTTTAACCGGTTTATTTTTTATGTTGTTCGCATACCAACCAATGAGACACCTAAGATAATACATGGATGATGAAGGTAGATAAATTTTGCTTAGAGTCCTCTTTTTTTCATACTTAAGGTTATTTTACTCGCCTTCAAATACTCGGGACAGATGGCTTAAATTCCATCCTAAAGGATATTTCCTTGAATTTTTTTATCTTCTTGTCCCATAAAATCATTTAAGCCTTTTTTACTTAATAATTAAATTATTCTTCTTCACGGTTTAGGCTTATTTACTAGCCTGTTCCGGCTCCAAATTGCTTCTTTTTCCATCTTTTCTTTGGCTTTCCCAAACTTCATCTTCCTCGTGGTGAATAGCTGTATGCTGCTTTTGTTATTTTATTCTCAGTCATCCTTTGCCAAGTGTTCTTTCCAATCTGTTCTGTATTTCTCTATTGTTATGTACTCAGGGGACACTTTCAAAATAACTTACAAGCTCCAAAAATATTTAATTCAATTATATTAACAATAAGACAGTATTTATTTCGTTCAACCTTTCATTTCCAGCCTTCAATTTAAAGATTAATGATTAAAAAACTCCGTCGGACCCGGACAGGTTTGGAACCCGCGTTCCCCGGGACTAGATGCAAGGAACACAACCGCCAGACCACCGCAGCCGACTCCAGTAACCATAATCGATACAAAATGCCTGATATAAAAATTCTAATCAAAGTGACTGTAAATAACAAAAAATAAAAGTTGATAATTAGATCATCAGAAAGCTTACTGTAACATTAATCGCATCTGTGACCATTTCCGCCACATCGGACGGTTATAAACAGGCGAATGTATTTACCAATTACAAGTCATGCTGTTAACATGGGCAGAATGACGTCATTCTATAGTTTAACGTAATTGAAACGTAATACAAACACTGTCCAACTGCACAAGTCCACTTTGAAACGGTTACTATGGCAACAATAAAAAATTGACTATCGTGCTCTGTTGATTTAATATAGGCCTTAGAAAAGGAATTTCCCACTGCTACGCGCAGAGGAAAAATATACCAAAATTACGATAATTTTCAAGTATTATACTTCATTAGTCACCGCTGTGGTCTCGAGGTAGTGTGCTTGCCTTGTTACGCAGCGGGCCCGGGTTCGTATCCCCGGTCGGGGCAGATTTTTCTGGGTGATGTTTTTAATCGGGGTTTTTCCTCACCTGTAAGGCAAATGTCAGGAAAACTTTAAGGCCTAAACGGTCCCCGAAATCATATGACCATCATCATCCCTATCATCATCATCATCCTTCACCAGCGTGGAAAGCAACGGGAAGCTACCACACCTAAAATTCCGTAGTAAAGATGCAAGCATAGCATGAAAATGCTATGATTGCAGTGAAGGGCCTGCCTTCGGGCAGAATTACTATGGATGGATGGATGGATGGATACTTCATTAAATATAAAAAAAGGAACTGGTAGGAACACATAGATAGAATGGAATAAATAGGTATAAAATAGAACTCTAGATTTTTCAATGCCACCAGGTTGTGTTTTATATGACATTTCTGTTTTTTTTTCCACAGGAAATGGGGGGATTTGTTATCGCATTTCTTAGGTTGGGGCACCTGGAAAGCGTAGTTACGTTACCCCGATTATATGATGGTGATAAATGATAAAGAAGCGCCAGGAGAGTCCTTAACCTAAGCTTGACTTAAATTCCAGAATATGAGGAACTACAAGAATAATTCCCTTTAAGGAAAAATTCCTACGGTCTGACCAGGAATCGAACCAAAGACTTCATGGACAAACGCTCACTACCAATCCAAGATGCTGGTCAGAACTGTAGATGCAAAATGTCCTCCTGTGCTATAAATCAACAGAAAATAGGTTGAAATGGGATTGTATAATAGAAGAAGGAACAAAGATATATCGTATTTTATAAATGTCCCTTCACTGTGACATGGTCGGCAGAGTTCATATCCTCCTCGGAGATCCAGGTCTCATTCTCGACGGGGGTAAGGAAATTCATATTTACTTAATCTTAGACTTGGGTGTGTCTAACTTGTTTTGTATTTTTCTGTTCCGTTTTCGATTCAGACACTGGCATTTTCATAAACATACTTCACGGAAGACCGCACGCCACTGTATATCTTTACAGTCAATGTAGTCTTCTTATTCCTTTCCAGGATTAGGTCAATGCGACCTATTCCGGTCTCAAGTCCATCATTTCCTTGGCCGTCCCAAAGATCTTTTTCCATGTGATTTGTAGGTGTTAATATTTTTGGGTAATCTTGTATTGTCCATTCTGACTAAATGTTCTTTCCATTGGTATTTGTGCTCGTCTAGTTTATCGATTATTGAAAAATATCTCCAGTTCATTTCTTATTGATTCATTGTGTAAAATATCCATGCGTGTACATCCTTTTACGGATCTTAAAAATTGCATTCCAGCGGCTTGAATGTGTGAGATATATTTTTTTGTAAGTACCCAAGATTCAGATCCATATAAAAGAACAGGAACAGCCATCATTTTATAAAACCTGAGCTGAGTTTCTCTTCTAGTCTTTTGGAGGATTCTTCTTATGGTGCCACACATAATTTGATATCGGTTTAATTTGTTATGTATATCCCAATCATAGCTATATGTTATATCTGAACCAAGATAGTTAAAGTGTGCTATCTGTTCTATTATTTCATTATTGATCGCTATTTTTGCTCTGACTGGCACTTTGCTCTGAGAAGCCATAATTTTAGTTTTTGAAGTTAAGACTTTGAGATTATAATAGAGTTGTAATTGATTCAACGTGTAAATGGCTCTTTGGAAATCATCCTCTGACTTCTGTATAATTACCAGATCGTCTGCATACATTAAAATATTCATGTACATTTCCTTATTAATTTTGTATTCCTATTGGACTTGATTTTTTCCATTTTCGTATAACCTCGTCAAAATATATATTAAACAATGTAGGTGATAATGTACACCCATGCCGAACTCCTTGATTTATTAAAATTTCGTCTCTGGAATAATTATCTAAATTAAGTCAATATAGTACGGGTAACAGAGTGGAACCCTTGATAGAGGTCCACTCCAGGGAGTAGGCGCCCCTGCCCTTTTGTGAGCTCCAGGTCCCACTCGCCCAGTGGGTAGTACCTGGGTAGGGCCCCGTCCACAGGGTTACGTGGGGAGAAGAGAAGTCCCCAAAGCCGTAGTGAAGGCAACTTCTCTAGGAGACGAACACTCCGAAATTCCAGTTCCCTGCCCTCCAGGAAGAGGGGTTTGGCTAGAGGCTGGTAACCTCTACTAGTAAAAAATAACTTACTCATAAACTTCAGCAGAAGAAAAGCCGGCTGATAAAATGGATACATATAGACAAAAAATGGAACAACACATAGACAGAATGAATGAAGACAGATATCCAAAACAAATAACAAAATACAAACCTAAAGGCACCCGAGATGTGGGCAGACCTAGAAAGAGATGGGCTGAAGTCGGAAACGGGTCAACAGACCTAATCCATGAATGAAGATGATGATGAAGTCAATATAGTCTACGGTTGAAATGCAGAAGACGAAACATTGTTTTTGAAAGGCCTCCATATTGGAACTACTTCATGAAGTTTTATAATTTAGTTGAGGATGACTGATTTACTAGGTACTAATTTTGTATTTTAATATTTTATCCCTACAGTGTTAGGTTTAATGTATATTAGAGACCCGTACGTTTAATAGAGATGCAAGTTAAGTCCTAAAAAAATGAAGCGTGAAACAACGAAGAAACTATATTAAATGGGAAAAACGTATTTCGTAATCATATTTATTTAATAGTTACTTATAAATGGCTATATAAATAATTGTTATGTATTATGATCTTGTAGAGATTTCCGGGCTGCTGGCCATGGTCTTGAGGCTTGTAGTTCCCCGATGTATCGCCGGAAATCTTCTACAAAATCAACATTCTAACTCAGGCCGTGAAATCCTTCTTCTTCTTCTTCCTTCCAAGTATTAGGCCAAGGCCTGTTACGATCCTATAGAAAATTTTCCCTTCAGCGTTTCATAGGACGGCCCAGTGATCTTCGTCCTCTTGGTATATAATTATAAACAGCTTTGGGGATCCGATTTGAAGTCATTCTTTCAAGATGGTGTTTCCAATTTAGTTGGTACTGTTTAAAAATATTTCAAAATTGGAGTAGTCTTCAATTCTTTTAAGATGTCGGTGTTCCTTTTCCGATCCCATCTGGTGTAACCGCGCTGTTCTGCGCATGAATCTCATTTCACAAGCCGTTATTCTGCTTTCATGTTGTCTTTTTAGTGTACATACTTCACTACCATAGGTCAACACTGCTCTAGCCAAAGTGTTATATAAACGTAATCTGGTGTTTTTTTGTACAAGGGATGGTTTCATAACTTGATTAATAATTCCTAAACTTTTATTATAACTAGTAATTTTTTCAGGGATATCTTTTTCATCCCAGATAGAGAGATAATATCCAAGGTATTTAAATTGATTAGATCTCTCTAAAATTTTATTCTGGAGACAGATTTTACTTTGTATGGGGAAATCCTAAGTCAATATATAAGATGCTATGTTTTATGCCCAGCACAGTAGTACATGAAAAATGATGTTCGTCTCTTCAGATTAGTTTCCGAGTCTAGTTACCATATTCAATATTCGCTACGGGATGGTTAGAGACAATTATTCGTTTTTCACAGATGATACATCGATACGATCGAAAAAAAAACAAAAATATATCTGGTGCGAGAGGAAGACACCACAAAGAGTAATAGGTAACGTACAGAAAAGTCGCGATGAAAACTTTGTGGTTAAAGGTGCTTTTCGAATTATATTTTTCAAATTACAGACTATACTTACTTACTTACTCACTGGCACTATCGAACCCGCAGGTTCATGGCCGCGCGGACATAAGCTCTCCATACATCCCTATCCTGAGCTAATGCTTTCCAATCATTCCCTGTATAATCTACTTCCCTCAAATCATAGTTAATGTTGTTCTCCCACCTCATTCTTGGTCTACCAACTGGGCGTTTTCCCTCTGGCTTTCCTACAAGAAGCTTCCATGCACGTCTTTCATTCCCCATTCGTGCAACATGTCCTGCCCATCGCAGTCTACGAGACTTAATTGTTCTTATTATATCTGGCTTCCTATAAAGACCATGTAGTTCATTGTTATGTAGTCTTCTCCATTCACCTGTCTGTTCATCTCTCTTTGGTCCAAAAATTTTCCTAAGAACTTTATTCTCAAACACTGGCAATCTCCTTTCCTCCCCTAAAGTAAGAGTCCATGTTTTCGCACCCATATAATATAACTGGTAGAATAATAGTTTTATATATTTTCAGCTTAACGTTTTTTAAAAGGAGTTGGGACATCAAAAGTCTCTGCAATGCATAATAGCATGCATTTCCAGAATTGAGCCTATGTTTAATTTCTTTGTGTATCTCGTTCCTATTTGTGATTATTGTTCCTAGGTATTTGAATTCAGCCACTTCCTCAAAAGACTATACTAAAGAATTATAATATGAAAATATTAGACGACAAAACGAAAGAAATGGCAGTACGTGGTAAACAGCTTTACGGTAATATTCTTCTTCTTCTTCTTCACTTCCTGGTTTAGGCAAGAGTTGCCTGTTCCGTCTTCACTAATAGATCCAAGACCATCTCTTCCGAGGACGTCCGACATTTTACGGCAATATTTGTGGTTGAAAATAGAACAATAAAACAAGTGACAGATTTTATATATTTAGGAAGTCACATTTCATTATATGATTATCAAAAAGAACATATAGGCCTATACAAATTTAATAAAATGCAATTGCTTAAATAGTTTTTTGAGAAGAAAAAATTGAAATCAATGCGAAAAGATATTAAACTCAGATTTCTTAACACTTAAATTTCTCAATGTATCCTATAGGATACATCAATTCTTTTAATTTATCTAATAGTTTTAATAAAACAGAAGAAAGCTAACGATAAGAAATTACACAATATACATAATAATAACAGTTATGTACTCGTATGTGGTCTCGGGATAGCGTGCTGCCTTGTCACGCAGCGGGCTCGGGTTCGATCCCCGGTCGGGACAGTTTTCCTGGGTGTGGTTTTTATCGGGGTTTTTCTTCACCTGTAAGACAAATGTCAGGAAAACTTTAAGGCCCAAACGGTCCCCGAAATCATACGGCCATCGCAATCATCACCATTCATATTCATCTTAGGTTAAGCTTAGGATTAGGGACTCTCCTGGCGCACCACTATCATCATCATCATCGCCCATCATATCATCGGGGCAACGTAACCCCGCCTTCCAGGCGCCCCAACCTCAAAAGTGGGTTACAAGTACGCCATGCCAGGAGAGAAACCAGGAATGTCAAAAGACAAACCTGGGGCATTTGAAAAAAAAACAGTTATGTACGATTTTGTTTTCAGTTTCACATAACGGATACGATAAGTTGTTTTGCCAATTTATGGGTTAAGATAGAAGGGAAAGAAATAATAAAATTTTTATTATTATTTTTTCATTATTAATTAAAAAGGTTTGGTTAATAAAAGAAATCTGTAGAGAGTTTATAATTAGAATAATTGCAAGGGTTAAAAGTGAATAAATACTAAAATAGATTAGTCTAATATACCCGTAATATCTCAACCATCTCATTTATATGGTAGTGAATGTTAGACACTACTACAATCTGATACAAACAGAATCAACACATCAAAAATTAAATTTCTATAGTCAATAACACGTGTTCCTTGAAAATTAGGAGTGATGATATTAAAACTCAATGGGACATTGAGCGAAAGTACAGCTTCATTAATATAAATGGAGACAGCGCGTTCTTAGGATGCCAGAACATCGTTTACCAAACAACGTATTAAATTATCACCCTGCAGGAAACACAGACTTAGAGATTACTTTCATTTTATAATTCAATAATTTCTAGACTAATCATATCAACCCCCCTGTTGATAAAAAGAGATGCAGCCCCTCTCCATTGATGATTTCCTAAAATTAAAAACAAGGTGGGGATTAAACTTCTCTCAAAAAATAGATAAAAGGTCAAAAATCTTATTCTTCGAAGAGTAGTTTGTATACGCCAAACGGTCTTAAAATCTTTAATTGCTTACTCTTCAGTAGCACACATAGGGATTGTTATTGGTGGAGATCACAGACCGAAAATAAACCCAAATCTGTGTTTTTTGGCAGGAAATAAAAATAAGTTAAAGGAAGTCACTGTAATATATATAACTGCTTTGGATTTAATAATATTAATGTAATATAACTGTCCACCACTGTGGTCTCGAGGTAGTGTGCTGCCCTTTCACACAGCGGGCCCGAGTTCGATTGCCGGTCGGGACAGGCTCCTGAGTATTTTTTCTCGGTGTTTTTCCTCACATGTAAGACAAATGTCCGGAGGCTTAGGGTCCAATGGTCCCCGAAAATTATCGGGCCATCATTATCATCCTTCACCGGTGTGGAAAGCAACGGAAAGCTGTAACATATATAATTCCCTAGTAAAGCTCCAAAGCATAGCATGAAAATGCTATTATTGCAGTGAAAGACCTGCTCTCGGACAGAATTACTATAGAACAGAATAATAAAATTAATAACATTGAGCAACAAAAAAGTAACTTTTTTTTATCTCAGAAAGAAAAATATGTGATTCTGGAGGAATTTGTTCTCCTGAATTCAAATATGATATCGGGTTTTCTCCATCGCGCAAGATTTCCGACAGACAGGAATTTATAATTTCAAACAATTTAATATTTTCTACACTCGTAACTACACATTATTCGAAACACTCGGACTCACCTATCATGTAAGAAATGACGATTTTCGGCTATACTTCGCCTGTGGAGCATCCCTCTTGATGGTCCAACAATAATCGGCCAGCATATTAGTATTCGCATTTGCCTTGATATCACTTTTCCACAGCTGAAATCTCCTGGGATGAAAGTTTCCCGTTTTATTTACAATGGACAAATCGACGAAAAAACGTTTATTAAAAAAATAATTATTTAAATCCATTAATTTAAATTGAAATAAAGGGGCACGCCGTAGCGTAGTGGTTAAGGCCACTGAGCTACAAGCCGGAGGTCGAGGGTTCAAGTCCCGTTGGGGTCAGGATTTTTAAAACTGACCCAAACCTCTGGTGGCACTATGGCCCTGGTGTCGACTCAGCCTCTAACGGAAATGAGTACCAGATGCTTGTTCTGGGGGTAAATGCGGCCGTCACGCAGGGCTGACAACCCGGCTGACATAAAATTTCGATTGTCTAGAAAAAGCGGGAGCCTTAACCTCCTACTACCCCAAGGGCATCCGGGCCTGTTGGTGAGATCACTTTAACTCTAATTATTCTAAATTGAAATAAAAACTGTGGGTGATGGAGAAATTCCGAATACATATTTGAAAACACGATAAAAAACTGCATTAAGTATAACTAGTGGTACTCATGAGACAAAAATCATGTTGACCAGTGTAATTATTGTCATTCACAGACATTTTCATCACTCGACCCGACCTAGTGGTGGACAAGAGTTGATAATATTATAGCCTATAGTAATTAAATAGAGCCAAGGCATTTAATGACCTATAAATTGGTATAAAATGCAGTTATGACCTAAAAATGCAAAAAATGACCAATAAAATAAAAAAAATGGCAAATAAAAAGTTAAGAATTACCAATAAAAATACGATTTATTAGATTAAGTACTCACTTGATTACTGAATTACATAAAATTTAACTTAACATCAAAATATTAAAAGAAAGGTATTTAAAAAATACATATTACAGTATCTTTTATTGCAGAAAATCCACGTCAATTACACAGTGACTTTTACAGTAAAAATTTGAATTGCAGTTAACAATCAGAATAAGGGTAGAAGCTAGCATAAGCTCTAAGAATTGAATAAAATTCCTAGAAGTGGGCAAGATCATTATGCACATAACTTGAAAAATATGGGTAGTAGTTAGCAAAACAACTACTTAATTCCAAGAAATTGTATTGGCAAGGAAAATTACTAAATTATAATAAAAATCCTAAATCAAATACAAATAATGTCACAGCCTTCCGGAAAAGTGTAACAAATGCACAAAATGACCTAAACATTGCCAAAAAATTGACCTATCCCTAAAAAGTTAAGAAAATGCAAAACAATGCCCTAGCAAATTGCTTTTATTTAATCCGTTTTTTAATGCCGTACATTTTCATATATACAAGCAATTTTTCAACCTTCATAAGAAAAAGATGCAAAATCATTAATTGCCTTGTCCTTATTTAATTTTTTAGTTTTAGTTTTAAAATGACTATAAATAAAATACAGGCTAGTTATGAGTTTTAAAAATGAGAAATATTCATGAGTTCATGAAAGAGATTCCTGTGATCTAGTCCGAACAAATGCCTTTGCAAGTATATTTAAAAGTTTACTTTGATGTTAGTAAAGGAGATACATTGAGATTCAAGACGTTGCTTCCACCTAGTAATGCAATTTGAATACATCAGGAGACTTTGGATCAAGGCTTACTTGAAACGAGAATGAACCGATCAGCTAAAACATCCCTCCATTTCCCTACCAAGTAGCTTTTATGGTAAATGTTATGATACCCAGGAAATTGATATACTTTTAATGTAAAAATAAAATACCCATAACCTCTCAAGACAGAGATGTGCAAAACCTTAAATAAAATCTTATTATGCTTCATAAAGGAGATAGAAATACATTTAATACTCTATACAAGATTACGATTTTAAATGTTTTTTCCATAATAAGGAAATGTATATGAATATTTTAATGTATGCAGACGATCTGGTAATTATACAGAAGTAAGAGGATGATTTACAAAGAGCCATTTACATGTTGAATCAATTATAATCTCAAAGTCTCAACTTGAAAAACTAAAATTATGGCTTTTCAGGGCAAAGTGCCAGTCAGAGCAAAAATAGTGATCAATACATGAATTCCATAGTAATTCTGCCCGAAGGCAGGTCCTTCGCTGCAATCATAGCATTTTCATGCTATGCTAGCAGCTTTACTAGGGAATTGTGTAGGTGTGGTAGCTTCCCGTTGCTTTCCACACCGATGAAGGATGATGATGATAATGGTAAGGATGATAACGATAAGGATGATGGCCATATGATTTCGGGGACCGTTTGGGCCTTAAGTATTCCTGACATTTATCTTACAGGTGAGGAAAAACCCCGATAAAAACCTCACCCAGAAAAACTGCCCCGACCGGGGATCGAACCCTGGCCCGCTGCGTGACAAGGCAGCACGCTACCTCGAGACCACAGCGGTGGACTAATTCAATAATGAAATAATAGAACAGATAGCACACTTTAACTATCATGGTTCAGATATAACATATAGCTAGGTTGGGATATACATAATAAATTAACCGATATTAAATGGTTGTGGCACCATAAGAAGACCCTCCGAAATACTCGAAGAGGAACTCAGCTCAGATTTTATAAAATTATGGCTGTTCCTGTTCTTTTATGTGGATCTGAATCTTGGGTACTTACAAAAAAGATATCTCACACATTCAAGCCACTGAAATGAAATTTTTAAGATCTGTAAAATGATGTATACGCATGGATAGATTACACAATAATCCAATAAGAAATGGACTGGAGATATTTTCAGTAGTTGATAAACTAGAAGAGCACAAATACCAATGGAAAGAACATTTGGACAGAATGTATAATATAAGATTATCCAAAAAGATCAACACCTACAAACCACATGGGAAAAGATCTTTGGGACGGTCAAGGAAACGATGGACTTGAGACAGGAACAGGTCGCATTGACCTAATCCTGGAAAGGGAGAAGAAGAAGAAATATTTTTCCAATTATACCTTATTCAAATCACTATTTTGCTGGACATTTTACGAATTCTTAGAATAAATATTAATACGATTCATACAACATTTCCGTTGAGCGATATAATCACAAAGTAAAAAAAAATGTACCGGTATATCCTCAACTATTGTCATATTCAGGATCGGGTCGAGGAATGAGATGAAATGAAGCCCCGTATAAAGAGATTTGTGAATGACAAGGCTGCGGCCGGCCACGACTGACGCACCATCACAGGGACAGATGAACGAAATAAAACTAAATGGATGAGATGAGTATGGAAAAATGAAATTGTAGCAGGGGAAAACGTAAGAAACCTCCGAGTAAAACCTGCCCGAGTCCTTTTCGGTCCGCCACGAAATCCAAATGGAGTGACCGAAACACGACCTCGGGACCCCAGCGTTGAGAGGCATAACGCAGCAAACAGTCACATAGTAAAATGTTAAAATATATATACCTGGCAGGTGCTGCCGTCTTCAACTAGGTTATTTTTTTAATTTTTGTGAAGTGTAGGCCTTTCGGAAACAGGCTTCTAAAATCAGCAGAAGAGTATGTGATATTATTTTTTCTTGTTTTGCGATGCTTTTGACATTAGCGACCTTCTAGCGTCGTCGGTATCAACTGACTGACAAACGCGTCGCAAAACAACGACAGTTAATGGCACATATTATTCTGCTGATGATGGAAGCCGGTTTCCGAAAGGCCTAGACTTCTTAAAAAATTAAAAATGAACCTACCTTAGGAAGATGGAATCTGCCAAGTATATATTTCAATATTTTACTTTGTAATTTTTAGAACTTTTTTAATAGGCCCATTGTTGATTAGTTTTCAGGGATTGGGTTTAATTCTATCCCTAATTAATATCAGACCATAACTCCACACTGCTACTTAAGTTTACTTTCGAATTTTGAGTATGACACTCAAACAATTTTAACAACTGGCAACTATTTTATGTCTTTCTGAGATCCTATTGAAATTATCTGTCTTAATACATTTGAATGATGTAAATTTCCTCTCTTTAATTAATTCAAAAGGTTCAGGGAAATATGAAGCTAGCCCAAAAAAGCAACTTCGAGAAAAAAAAAACCTTTGATTTAAAAAATGCAACAAATCAGATACTGTGAAAAAATGTACTAAATGTATGTTAAATTAATTATTATAATTCTAAATCTCATATAATATATTTTTAATTTAATTATTAGTTTGAAGTAAGTTTATTGAGTTACAAACCTAATCAAAATATAAAAAAATTGTCAGCTTCTTCTTCACTTAAATTTAAAATACACTAACCAGAATTATTAATAATTAGTTGAAATTTATGAGACATACTGCGGGCTATTCAAAGAGAGGCCATAAAAGGAATTCTGAGATTCTCTAAGAATTACACACAGAATCAGTCAAGGAACATGTGCATAAATACAGAAACAACTGGAAATCTCACGTACGAAGAACGAGCAGAACAAGAATACCACGTCAGATCTTAAATTACCAGCCACCAGGCAAGAGATCTTTGGGCAGGCCCTTCAAACGTTGGATTGAGACCGTAACAGACCACTAGGTCTATCACATGAAGGAAGAAGAAGAAGAAGTTAATTATTATTTAGTTTTATAACATTTCCTATACAGAATACATTAAAACTTCAGTTGTTTCAAAATGGCTCCTTTTACAAAATGATTTTTAAAGCCCCGGTAAGGAAAGTATTTGAAAAGTGGAAAGAAATATATTGTTTTGATTGGTATAAACAGTTTATGAAAGATATCCCATATTAGGCATTGAAGATGTGGTAAAGAAACAGCAGAATGTAGAGATGAATTCAGCATGGAGTTTAAATTCTGCTCGTAATCAAATTGTACCTCTAAATAGAGGATTTCTACCGACATCCTGGAAAAAACGTGAACGTCTGATTAGGTAGGCCCATATATAATTATTTGTCATAAATAAATAAGGAACGGATAGTTCCACGGTTCGCCCAATAGGCAGAATCCTCGGGTAATACATTATGCAAGTTTATTTACGGAACAACAACTTAGCCCGGAATTAGTATAGTTTAAAAGCATTGGTGTATTTTTCATTCAAAGTTTATTCTCATAGTTTGCTCTTATATACATCCATAGATAACCTCATACTGAACTCAGCACGAATCCTACCTTCGATAACAACAATGGTTTCTATCATGTCCATTTTTTTTATTTTTCATATTGAAGATCGAGGATTATATTTACCAATTTTCAAGTTGCTATGTTATAATAATAATAATAATAATAATAATAATAATAATAATAATAATAATAATGCTTTATTTTAGCTGGCAGAATTAAGGCCATAAGGCCTTTTCTTCCACTCAACCAGTGAATAATAAGGTTATACAAAAATTACATATTTATTACAATCTTAAGGTATTATTAAAATATAGACTAAACAAAAGACAGTGGTAATATGATAAAATACTAGCTAATACTAAAAAAACATGGAATATAAAAAATAAAATAATATAAAATAAAATACGAGTAAAGTAGGTAAAGCTTCCTAGATGATTATTTACAAAAGCTGAATATAGTTGTAATGCAGTTAATGTTTTCATTGTGTCGAACTTAAGATATCAGTTAATTTGGATTTAAATAACGATAGTGATTGACAGTCCCTGATATGACTGGGAAGTGAGTTCCCATAGATACTGTGCAAGATTCAACGTATAGACATGTCTTGTGCTGTGGTATTAAAATAAAGAAGGGTCTTGTGATCTTGTTCCTAAATTGTGAATAGCTGATAAATTTTGAAAACGCGTTTATAAATAAATTGGTAAATATGTCTGCAGGATTTGGAATAGTAGAGCATGTGAATGTAAAGTCTTGTGTGATTTCGGCGCAGCCACGATAAGGCCTGAAATGAAGGAGACACGTGGTCATAACGACGGAGATTGAATACAAATCGAATGCAAGCATAATGAGCATGCTGTAGTCTGTCAGATGGATCAATTGCCAGATATAGTCAGTAATATGTCGCAGTTGTCGAAGTGTGGCATTATAAGAGTCTATACAAGTATTTGTTTAATTTTGTTGTTTGCAGATGATCAAATCATTTTTGCAGAGGATGAAGATGATATGAAATATATGATAAATAAACTAATGGAAGAATATAACAAATGGGGACTGAATATAAATTTACAGAAAACAGAATATATGTGTTTGGGAAAGGATGTGGATGACCTCATACTCAAAACAGGGAAAATAAAAAAATGTGAATTTTTTTAAATATCTTGGGTCAATAATTACAGGATTAGGTACCTGTGAGAGAGATGTACAGACTAAAATGTCAATGGGAAAAATACAACTAAGATATAACATGGAATAATTTGGAATAAAAATATTACAAAGGAAACTAAAATGAAAATTTATAAGAGCATAATACAGAATATTTTGTCATATTGAAGTGAAACTTGGTCTTTGACGGAATTACAAAGAATAAAATTAGACAGTTGAATTGATTATTTTAGAAGAAGCCTCCAAAAAACAAGACAGGATAAAATAAGAAATGAATTCCTTTGAAGAGAAATGAATGTCACCACATCTGTTGTTAAGAGGATTGAAAATCAAACGCTTAAATGGTATGGCCATGTACAAAGAATGGAAAATAAAAGATGGCCAAAAAAATATATACCAATGGTCACCCCCTGGAGGAATAAACGTGGCAGACCAAGATGGAAATGGGAAACCTACGTCAGAACTATAATGGATGATAGGAATTTAGAAGAGGGAGATTGGAATGATAGAGATAAATGGAAACTGAAGACGGCAAACCTATAAGTGGGGGAAAACCAAAGAAGAAGATTAAGGAAGGAAGTTGTTAAACCTAGTTAGGGAGTGAATAATTTAGAACACTTTCTTGCAGGTATTATTCATCTGGATTTTCCAGTCAAGGTGTAGGTCCATGTAGTTATCCAGATTTTTTTACTACTGAGCTGTAGGTGGTATTTTTGTCGATTAGGAGAATGGTAGGGATATTTTCGTAATTTATAATGTATTGGATTCGTCGATGTCCTATAATTATGCACTGTGTCTTTCAGCATTTAGATTACGTACATGTTTCGTCGGTCAATGGGAAATTGATGTTATCGGGAAGTACAAAAAAAAGTAGTGCTTTTTTTACGGTCATCGATCTACTGACTAAAACAAACTGTAATAATAACAACATCCTGCTCAGTATGGTGTCCAGATTTTTTTCTTTTGGTTTACTCTGTTAGCATATGAGTAAAGCACAATGTTGGAATGTGAGTAACAAAGGAGCATCGGAAGGCGACAGAGCGAGTGAGAACTGGGAATTAACACTGGCGCCTGGCTATATGCAGACCCTCATAGCTCAAGTCCTGGGAGACCACGTGACCTCGCCTGGGACTGTACCCGCAACGCAATCTACTTCTCATTCCAGAGACACACACATGCATACGTCATACAATAATACACAATCCTCAATGTGTAATTATTCCTATTACAGCATCTTATTACAAGTACATACAGGTTGAAACATTATCATTTGTATCGTGTAAATCCACTTGTCATGACTAACCCATATCAAATTTAACTTAGAAAATTGCAAAAAATCGAGATAGCTTGCTCAATCCGCAGCGTTTGAGATTCGTAATCAGAAGGTGCCAAGGTTCAAAACCTAGTGGCGACCAGATTCGGTATCTGGTTTTAATATGGGATATAGAAGAGGAGGTTGTAGGTATCAGTTTTTTTTCTTTTTCTGAATATGCAAGAATCTTTTTATAACAATATTATTTTGTATTATTCGATTGTTTTTTTTGTAAATTTAAAGCGCAATTTTCCGGAAATATTTAGTATCCAACCTGAGTACGATTTGTCCTGATTTCTTAGAGGTCAAGGCGAATTTATATTTATTTTACCAGATTCCTTTTAATTATATTCCGATTTCATATAATTAAATACATTATAATAAATAAAAGTATTCAAATTTTATAGT